>JANHGL010021057.1:0-15360 GCA_024611195.1 Ceyx melanurus
TGGAGACTCCACAACCCCCCTGGGCAGCCTGTTCCAGAGCTCTGGCACCCT
Source organism: Ceyx melanurus (assembly GCA_024611195.1). Taxonomy (NCBI): domain Eukaryota; kingdom Metazoa; phylum Chordata; class Aves; order Coraciiformes; family Alcedinidae; genus Ceyx; species Ceyx melanurus. The sequence continues at coordinate 52 of JANHGL010021057.1, forward strand.
CACTGAGAAAAAGTTCTTCCTTGTGTAGAAAAAGTTCTTCCTTGTGTGTTCAGTGATCAGCATTGGTTGGTACCACAGCCATTCATCCATAAGTCTTCTAACCCAACCTCAGCATGCTGCAAGTCTTATAATTTCAGATCAGTATTTTCATCTTACTTTTATAGCATCTGTAATTTAAAATCCTGTTCTACATTTGCACTTGCTCTGATATGGTAAAAATATATATGCAAACCTTGAACAAGGAATTAGAGATTGTGCATTGTTTTTAAAGGTTATCAGATACGGAAGAAATATTTTGCTTCTAATAAACAGCCACATATGGGAAAATATCTTTTCTACTGAAAATACAAAAAACCCATGATAATAAAGTGTGAGACATCCCAAATTTATATAAATGAACATATTTTTAGCACTCTTCAATAGATGAGCTTTTATAAAGTGTCACATTGTGACATCTTCTGACAGTAAGTAGACTTTTGTTATGGACTGGCACACTCTAGGCAACTAGTTTCTTGTCCTGGTCATGTGATTATCTGCCTATTTTCTTTATTGGATTTTTATTTTTGAATCCCTTTCAATTAAAAAAAAATAGAGAAAAAAAAAAAAAAAGTAGTATATTTTACAGAAGTTCCTGTAGGTGGAAAATGTCAGCAAAATTTGGAATTTGTTTTAAGAAAAAAAATGAGTGTTCATGTTCTGAAATCTTACATGAACAAAGACATCCATTTTTGGCTTTGACATCACTTACAGGGCATTAGGAGATAGTTGATCAGAAATGCAGAACCGATTCTGATTGGGTAGGTGTAAAAATGAGGATATAAGAATGCATAATGATAGTGGTGAATAATGGGCATTCAGAGAAATAATTCTATAATCAGGGAAAAGATACTATTTTATGGGCAGGTTACATGAATATTGGGTAGACTTTCAAATGTATGGAGTATGATATTATTAATTTCCTTAATTCTGATCTAGGATTTTTAATCAAACACATTGTCTTTCTCACTTTTTCTCTACCATTTACCCTCTCTTTCTGTCTGTACTTTGTTACAAACAGAACCAAAAGGCTATTCAGCCTGTATGGAACTGAGTTGCTGTAATAGTTAAACTAGCAATTAATTATGGAGTATGGCAATATATGATTCCAGATCCATCTGAAAAAAAATCTGTCAGAAATTGGTCTGAACATGTTCTCATCTTCTCAAATCTCCACCTTACGAAGTTACACCTTACTCTTCTTGATAGATGAAACATAAGGCACAAGTTCTTCAGAGTAGTAAGCAGGGAAACAAGAGGGCATCTATCTTAATTGTGCAACTGGCTTGTCATCATCAGAGCTGAACCATGATATGAAAATACAGCGTCAATGAAGGAAAGTTGACTCATAGCTGTAAGGACATTTTGAACAGAGGGATTCTTGAAACCCTGTAATTCTGTTGTGCTCAATTTGGGTCCAGCCCTCAAGGTCAAGGAAGTATAATGTCACTGAATTCATAGGAGATAATCAATATGCAAGAAAGACTCACTGTGTTAGAGCAGACAGCACAGCCATCTTCAAAACATTTGATAATAGGACAAAAAAAATGGTAGTTTCACCCTGATGACTCACTTAGCAATTAACACAACATAGACAGGAATCAAGAAAGAATTTTATAAACAAATTAAGACCTGTGCAAAGTCTTTCTCAAAGCCTGTATATAGCTTTTCCAGTAATTAGTTTCTTGATATAATTTTCTCATGCAGATTTTTTTTCTACAAAGTCATCTCAACAGAGAGAGATTTAAAAGTAGGAAGATGAGCAGACGTCATATACTTGTGATTTTTTTTTGAAGATCCAAATCTAATTCTAGATGGGATAAGCTGTAATTCAACTCCATATAACTTCATTTGATAGAACTTAGGTGACAGACCCTAGTGATTCTCTTCACTGAAGGAAGCCATTGTAATTTACTATGCAGAAAGTTACTATAGTCCTTCAATGTCTTTTTTTTTTTGCCATAAAAATCCACAGACCCATAAAAATTAAATGCAACATCATCTAAATGTTCATTTTGCTTCTTAGAAATTAGTAAAACAAAAAGTGATGGAAAAAGTATCTATTATATCAGCTGCTAAGATAATTTCTCAAAAAATGCCTCTTTTTGTTATATTAGTCCTTGCCCTAAGTCCCAAATATATGACACAAATACAACTACCATAACAATGGTTGTATTTGAACATATATATGAGTACATGGTCAGTGGTCATAAAGTAAAACTCTATAGGAATATAATCAACTTATGCATCAACTGCATGAGTTAATGACATGGATCTTTCATTTTATTAATGAATCAGAGCTTCAATTAGCGTCTCCCACTATAAAACTTAAAAAGATCCCTAGTTAGAAAAGAAGTTAATGTGCTTGGAAGTTAGTTTGCCAAAAGCATGTGTACTAGCCAATGGGCTGGAGGATGCTTTGATGTATTTTAGCTATCATTAGCCAGGTTTGCTATTAATTATGTGTTCCTTTACCTTTCAACACATAATTTCCTTATATTAAACATAAAAATATATTTTAAGTTGTGATTATACCAGAGACAGACTGGTTTATAGTAATCTTTCAGACCTGAATGATGATAAAGGTATATAAGATTTTGAAAGTGATCAAAGCAAGCTAAGCAGGCTACAGTAAAATGTAAAGATGAAACCCAAACATGTTTGGCAAAACAAATATAAAAAAATGGCATCACATCTTCCAGTTGCTACAGCTTGAGAAACATACAGTTATTTTGACATGAACATAACAAACCTAGATGTTTTGGTGAGATTTGGTGGACATTTTAGTGATATGTAAATGGGTACATTAATTCAAAACCACACTCCATTTGAGATCAACAAAGACCTCACCACAAGACCTGTGGACTGGTTCCACATCTATCTGAATGAAGGGAAATTTTGGGATACTAATATTTTATTGATGATGTTGTGGTTTAAAAATAAATGTTCTATGATCAGTCAAAGTGATGAGACTTTCAGTATTTACAGAACTGAAGTCTAATCTCAAACATACTGGTTTCAGAGTGCGTAGGTTAGATGATATGGAAGAAGAACATTATTCCACTGATGTTGCCTGTGTGTTATGCCAGGGGACAACAGTAGGCCTGGCCATGTCCTACCACTCTCATTGGACAAATGAATGAAAACTTTACTGCTCTTTTGATCTGAAAGTATATTCTAATTCTCATTCTTAGTTTATTCATGGATAGTTTTTCTTGTCCTTTAGTTCAAATAATCCTTTACCAGGTCTGGAATTATACTTCTGATCCATATATAGCTCTTTTTTTTTTTTTTTTTTTTTCCCAAGTTTTCCTTTGCTAGTTAAAACAAACCAAAACTTTTTTAGTATCATCATCCTGTTACAGGGAGGATCAGAGGAAGACTGAAAAAACTCCTCCTGTACCATGTCCAATATTGGTTTCCTATTTGTACAGAATGATAGTCAAAACTGTGAAAGTATTTCAGATAAGGTTCTATCAGGACCCATTAGCATTACCATTTAATTATTTGTACGGAAAGCAGCTGTTTGTTAATAAAGGCCATTCCAGAATACGTATATAGATTTAATCTATAAAACACATGCCTACATTCCACTAAACCTTCGTCTTTTTATCTTAAAAAAAAAATAATTAAAAAATCTTATCCTTTTGCCAAGTTCTACAGTTTTTTTTATTTAGACAAAACTTCTATGGACTTCAGTAGGAATTGTCTTTGAACATGGTTTGTGATCTCCAAGAAGAAAACTGAAAACATTCATGGGCTGATAAAATATATTGGATAATGGAATTTACTAAATGAACAAATATCTATGCCCATGCAATATTAAACAAAGCAATAGAGCTTAGAAGAATATTTTTTCTTCATATAATTGGCTACTCTATTTAAGAATCTGTTCATGCCTTTGAAAAAAATCAAGTTTTTCTTTCTGATTCATACAGAATCACAGAATCATTCAAGCTGGAAGGGACCTCTAGAGATCACCAGTCCAACCCCACAACTAAAGCAGATTGGCCTGGAGCACATTGCACAGGGTTGCAACCAAGTGGGTTTCTCCAGCAGAGACACCACAACCTCCCTCAGCGACCTGTTCCAGGCTCCCTCACCCTCACAGTAAGGTTTTCCTCATATTTAGATGAAACGTCCTGTGTTCCGGCTTGTGCCCATTGCCTCATACAAAAATGTAATAAGGATCACCATACTGTTTCTTTGATAAAATGGGGTTTAGGGCTGATTTTCACATATAAATTTTTCTTTTCAGAAGGGCAGTAGAAATGAAACCAATCCATATTCCTGGTTTTGAGTGTGTAGCATACCTGAACTTTGCATGTCTTAAGGACATCTGATTATTAATATTCAATTATCATTTGATGAAATTCATACACAAGACAATAAACACAGACAGGCCTAAATCGGAAAACTGGAAAAAAATGTTATTGCTAATAAACTTTCACTTATTCTCTGAAAATAATCAGATAATTATCTTTAAAAGCTCTTCCTTTCCCTCTGAGGTCTGTTTTAAAACTGCTAGCCATATCTATGTCATATGATTTCCCATTCAGTGACAATCTAGGTAACACACTGGCTTCTACAAATGCTATGATGACCAGAGAATATATTGAACATATTCAGATTGATTGCTGCATAATTAAAGTTACACATCCTGAGACCAAACCACTGTCTTATGTAGCCAAATGAATTAATTGCTTTACACTTTGGCATCAACTAGAAAAGATTATAGAGGAGCAAACAGTCACTTTGAAGGTAGGAGAAACTAGAAAATGCAAAAAGCAAAAGCTTTTACTCTTTAAGCTAAACCAATAGTACTATCAGCTCAGAAACTGTATAATGACTACATAGGAAAGACAAGAAATTGCACACTGTGACTCATGAGCTCTATAAAAGCATTAACCCTGTGCAATGTTGTAGCTGGTGAGAGAGGAAGAAATTTAACCTAGGAAAACCCATCCCAGTTGTCACATATATAAAAAAATATAAATCTACTCATCTACATCTACATCTCCATATACATATACATAGAGTGGGTTTAATTTTTCATTGTTTGGGTTGGGTTTTTTTGTGTGTAATTGGTGTTGGCCACTGTTTATTCTGGCAGATACCTGTGTCTGTATGCTGAGTCCAGGCTCCCAGTCGGTGTGCACTGGCTCATATCCACATTAGTACATTCTGCAACTGTTAAGGTACACTATTAAGTCCTGGAACTATAATCCCCCCTCAGTCCTGAAATACAATTGGTAATTTTATGGACTTTTGAAGTTCTGAGTGCCTGTAATAATGCTAAAGCTCAGCTGTAGCCATTCACACGGTAATTTTGATCCCAAGAATGCAAGTTGCAGGGTGCAAGTACAGAAGTACAGAGGGACATTTGAGAGTGCTACATGGTTGATGTCAGGGAACTCAAACTAAGCATGGTTTGAATACTTCACCTGGAGCAGACCCTGGAGTGAACTGACTGCTTCTCTGAAGAGAAACATTTAGCTGCCCCAGAACAGACTAAAAGCAAACAGGACACACACAAGGACCTTCTGGAAGAAAACTGGGAAATGAACCAGTCTAGCAAAGTATCCTGTCACTAAAGCTGTCGATATGGTCTCTCCTTCAACTCAGCAAGAGAAAGGAAGATGGTTAATTTCTTTAAATCAAAGGCTGTGTATCAGATCAAAGTAATTTTAGAGGAAAACTATGTATGGCACAGATAGTGAAGATGCTTATCATCATGTGGCCTAGTCTCGACATCATTTGGATTCTTTCCTCATTTTATGCAATAGGTTTTGTAATAATGGGTCCATTATTTTCTCTTTGCTGGGAGGAAGTGCTATCTAACTAGCCTTAAAGAATGATAATAACAAAAAAGGACTAGGTGATCTTATCTACTACTTTTCTCACTTTGACTTTTAACACATATTAACAGCAATAAAAAACATCTGAAAAAGAGTTTATAAGAAATTTAAATGTCTGTATTCTGGTTTGGATGCAATGATACAGAACTTCTGGAATTAAATAATTCAGGGCTTGTGGAATGTCCTGTTAATTAGCCAACATTAATAGAGTTCCTCTGATTTTACAATGAGAAGGCACAGCTAAGTAAAAAAAAAAAAAAGAAGTGGGAAAAAAAAAGGTGCTAAAACTACATGTTTTCACTAAGATGCTATCTAAAACCTAAAATAATTAATCAAATGGAGGACAATAGTACATTGGAGATAAAATATATTCTACATCAGTTTGAATAAAAATAATGAGGTGAGATATACTTGCTCATTTTTAAGGAATTTCCACAAAGTAAAATTTATGAGTTTCATGCTTTTTGATCAGTGCATAAGTCCCACTGCAGTGATTATCAATGTGTCCATTGGGCAAAGGAGTTGCACTTGTCTGCACAAAAACAATGCCCAGTGTGCTTATGGTACACATAAGGCGCAGGACTCAAGTGATCTTAATGGCCTATAGAAACATGAATTACGTTAGGTACAATCTAGGTGTGGCAAATTAGCAGTGAGTAAGGAGACTGACTCTACAAGTCAGATGCAAGGACTAGATGTGTCTGGTAAATATCACACTTCCAGTGCCTGTGCTGTTAAATTCAACATATGCAGAATAAATCCAGGTCACTGCACATGCATGTTTAAGTCAATCTACACATGTGCAGTAGCTACTTTTCCAGTCTGCCAAATATCAAGAAATTCTCAGTAGACAAAAGGCTTACATCTTCTGTTTGTGCTCAAAGTTTCCAGGGAAACCAGACACAAAATAATCTCATGAAGAAGACACAACTCAGAAACGCTACTGGATGACAAACTAGCTGTGGATTTTAAACAGGACCTTCTCAAACCACAGTGGGAGCAGATGACTACAATTCTGTGAACCTTTCTTATGGCTAGGATTATATGGACAATTTTCAAGACCTTTGAAAGTGAAAACACCACTTTAAGAAGCAAACAAGCAATTTTAAAAATTAGCTTTCTTACATCAACACACTAAGTTGTTTCAGTCACGCTTTATAAGTAGAACTGAGCTGTCAAGTAATTTTGTCAATCCTCTTGATTGCTATGCTACTAAATAAAAAGGGAAGGTGTTTGTTACAAGGGACATTCTGTTTGAGACCAAAGAAATCCATATACTGTAAGTCCCAAGCAATAAAGATTTCATCTAAATCATTATGAAATAGGGTCAGATGTTTGGCTGTTGGATTTACCTTTGTATGCATCACTAGATCATTGAATCTCAGTGGTTCTGATATCCTAAATAAATAATCACAAAACATGCTAAATAAAATATTAACAGAAGGTCTACATAAGAGAGCTACAGGAGTGAGCCAACATCTAAAACAGATGCATTAAAGAAATATTGCTGATAGTAGAGGGATCTTTTGTTTATTAAACAAAAGCATAACATTATCCAATGACTGGAAGCTTCAGCTGGACAAATTCAAATTAGTAATTAGGTTGGGTAATTAACCATTGGAATAATTTATCTAGGGATATGGTATAATACTTATTGTTGACAGTCCTTAAATTAAGATTGGATATCTTTCTAAAAGATATGGCTAGCTCAACCAGCAACTCCTGGTCTTGATGTAGGGGTTTTATACAACAGGTTATATTAGAAGTGCATCATAATCTGGATTTAATTTCTGTGAATATATCCAACACTGTTACTCAGGCAAAAAGCTCTGGCAGAAGAGTAGTAGCATCTTAAACCACTAGAGGCACTTGCTCTCTAAACAAGTATTGGAGAACTTTAGGATATTCTAGGATTTATTTTTTTTTCCCCCTCTAAGGCATTTTATGCAATATTTTTAAAGCCTGGTTTTGTTTCAAAAGCTGGCATTGTTTCTGTTTTTTTTCCCCCAACTAAAAAAGAACAAAGTGTGTGCAGGAACTCCATCTCTAAAGCCAGACCTTTCTCCTACATCATTTGTATAAATGAAAGAAAGATGGGAACTAGATGGAAAGAGTCCAGGTATGGTTAGTGAGAGTGATTGCAGATCTAGAAAACATGGCCTTGTTCAGTCAAGAAGAGACATCAACTGTTCAAGTACATAAAAGGCTGTCGAAAAGAGCCTGTATTTCATGTCCAGGATAGATAAAATAAGAATTACAGGAAAGGGGATTCACTTTTGCTGTAAGGGAAAGCTTCCTTCAAGTACAGTAGCAGATTGACCAGGAAAGTCTTGGAGTCTTCATTCTGGAGATCCTTGAGAGTTTATCTAACAGATTAGGCGAATTTGCTTTGGGATTAAAATTCTTTCCAGGGTGATTTTCTAGGATTGTATGAAATCAGGTGTAACTTCATAGTGTATCTGCAATGTCCCCAGAGATTTATAAATAAAAAGCTTTCTATAGTAACCACATAGTATTATTGCAGTGATGTATGAGAGTAGAGAGCCATTGTACATAAATTACTTCTGCCCTGTTGAAAATTAGTAATGTGAAGATTTTTTAAAATCTTATAAGAAGTAACTTCTGCTGTCTTTCATGAACACTGTAGGCACTGTCTGGTGGGTGTGAAAGTCGTATAATTGATTTTCTTCATTAGCCAAGGTACAGGTAGATTACTTGAACATCATTCTGGTTGCAAGGTTTTAACAGGCTTGCAGAGCAGCTGCAGTAGGATGACAGCTCTGGTGATTGGTTAGTACAGCTTTGTGGTTCAGAGCAGCATCAGTGAAAGCAGGTTGCTCAGTGATATCTATGTCCACTTGGGTTTTGAATATTTCTGAGGTTATTCAAAATATCCTTGAATTTTTACATGCTCTCTGTTCCTGGTTTAGCATTGGCCACTCTCACATTCATGAAGTCTCCTATATTTAATTGAGAGTTTCTTCATTTGTGTCCATTGACTCTTGTCTGGTCAGTGGGCACCACTAAGAAAGGTATGCTTCCACTTTCTTTCATCCTCTCCTCAGATATTTACACATATCGGAAATGTTCATACTTTACATATGAGAAAAGTCATCATCTCATCACCTTGAAGACATACTGCATGTGAGACCTGAGGCTAACAGTCATCATTTATGTAAAGCACAGGGACTGTGAAGTGTGAATGACCTTAAATCCAGGTTCTGTGATCTCATGTTACTAATAACATTGGCATCAGATTATCTAGTGTAAGCGGCAGGGAAAATGCAATTTTTTTAATAAGCTGTGCAGGCAGGAGGCGTCTTCTTTCCAATTTACTCAATAGCCAGCTGAAGGTGCTTTGTTCTGTAGGGATATGAAAATGCTGCCTAGGTTTGTGAAGCATATTGGTAAGTGAGAGGGTTAATGGAGGATAGCTGAGTTCATTTAGAACCCAAACCAGTCCACCTTTCTTATTCCTCCAGATATATCCCTAAAGGCATTAACAGTTTGTGCTGTTGGAGCAAACATCTGTATATGAAGTTATGCATGTGCATATTTTTGCTTATTATAAGAAGTGTCTCAGCACTTGTAAAATAACTAAATTCTTTGTTTCAGTCATTCCTCTGACAGGAAGTTCCACAAGCTTGTTCCTCCATATGTCACGAGTATGTTTTGAATGTTAATAATTGTGCTGAAATATCAGCTCTTGAGTTTGTTTCCCCCTTCCCCTTGTTTTTTGGTGTTTCATAGAATCATAGAATGTTCTGGCTGGAAGAGACCTTTAAGATCATCGAGTCCAACCATTCGCCCTGCACTGCCAGGGTCCCTCAGCACCACATCCACATGGTTTTTAAACACTTCCAGGGATGCGGACTCCACCACCTCCCTGGGCAGCCCATTCCAATGCCTAACTACCCTCTCTGTAAATAAATTTTTCCTGATATCTAACCTAAATTTCCCTTGGTGCAATTTGAAGCCATTCCCCCTCATCCTGTCATTTTTAACTTGGGAGAAGAGGTTGACCCCCACCTCCCTACAACCTCCCTTCAGGTAGTTGTAGAGAGCAATAAAGTCCTCCCTGAGCCTCCTCCAGACTAAACAAGGAGGAAAGACTCCTCCTAAACAAGTTTGAGGAAGGACTACTTTTTCTTTGCACATATAAAATTCTTGCTGGATCAAAAAGTGACCTGGTTTTCAATCTGTATGAGTCTATCTGCCACACAAATGAGCCTCAGAAATTTGGATTCCATGATGCAGAAACAATATGTCTATACTTCTCCCTGTGTCAGGTCCCAGTGTTTCATGCTGGGATGGGTGTTCCCTACCAGTGTTTACTAACAGTCTGATTACTTACTGATAAATGTGCTGTTCTGGTGATAAAAATCACAGTACTTTTATCTTTACTTTTTTTTTTTTTTCCCAAGCCAATGAATATTGTAATTTTATCTTACTCTCAAAGGTTTATTTTTCTCCTTTTCCATGAAACATTATGGCTTTTTTTTTTCCTTTATTTTAAGTACATCTATTCTTGAAATTCTAATGTACAATGCTTCTTGCTAAAACATATGGAACATCTGCCATTTTTATTTATGATAGATTAAACTTCCCATCCTATTATAATGAAGAGCTATAGGTAATCTGCTATTCATGCTTGGGAACCCCAATGTGAAACTTACTAACTAAAATCCTCATTTTATAGCTTGGAAAGCATAACCTTAGAAAGCTAGAGTGGCTTCCCAAGATGGCACTGAGAGGCAGTGTCCCTGAAGCCCTGGTTGTTGCTCCCCTTCATCTGCTTGTTGTTGGGGAGCTGCACGGTGTCCTGTGGGAGCAGCAGAGCACCGCTCCCTGTCACTGTGCCTGCGATATGCCACTCTTGGCAATTATGTCAATAAATTTTCCAGACTTTCAAGTTACTTTGTTTTACTGGCTTTATTCACATTTGTCTCATAATCACAATAACAGGACAGGTGTGTTGCTTTTCTCGGCAGCGATCCTGGTCCCCAGTGGAGCCAAATCCCTGGCCTTTGACCTCTAAGTTTATCCGCTCAGGAAACCAGTTTACTGCCTTGCAAAACAGCACACCCCTACGATTAGCACTTAATTACAGTGAAGCCAGTAGCAGCTCTGTTAAAGTTAAGTTGACTTTTTGTATATGGATCATATTTTTGCATGTGTTTAGATTTCTGGCAATCAGGTTGCCTCATGTTGAGAGCCTACAGACAAATGCTTTTTATTACCTGTTATATGCATCTGTGTACATTAGCTAATGAAAAATCAGGACACCAATTCAGTCAGTTTTACTCACCTTATTCTTTCTCCTTCCAACATTTCAAAAAACATACAAGGCACCCCAATTCATTTAGGCACTAATCAGGCTAATCAGTGTGTATTTTAATCTGCAAGGTAGACAATTATCATCACTTCACAAACAATGCAAATTCAAAGGGCCATTAAAAAAAACCCTATGTCTTACAGAACTTTGGATCAGATATCTTTTGTTCAATCCATGATCTCAGTCAAGATATAAGTATCACCAAGTTAAATGTCTAATATAACTTATATAGAAAAGTTAAAAAGCTACTTATGAGCATTTCAAATCTGTTTTCCCAAAGTATCAACTTTAATTTCTGTTCTTTTGAAAGAATTTGAAATATTATGAATTAACATCTGACAAAAATATCTCAGGGGTGCAATAAAATAATGATACTGTAGCCTTTAGTTTATATTACATTACCAAAAATAATGAAAAAAATATTGTTGCCCCAGAGAGATTTGGAAGACTTTCAGATACAGTAGAGCTGGGTGTGACATGAGAAGATAGATAGATTAGACAGATAGGACTTGAACCAGTTAAGAAACTTCTGGGTATTCAGCTTTCCAGTGTAATATCCACTCTGCTGATTGAAGCCTCTACAACTCATAATGAGTTCATATCATAAGACTCATTCCATAGCATGATAAATTCTTAAAAGTTATTCCATTCTGTGGTAATTTTTAAGGATAGATGCTCAGTTGTTTAAGTGTTTCTGAAGCAAATAGATAACATATCTGCAAGTTTAGCAGATTTATATCTTTCCTCAGAATGAAAGAATCTTGAATACAGAGTTACATCCCTCATAGTCATTGTTCTGTGGAATAGCAACAGTATTTTTTAATCATTGTTCCAGATTTCAGATACAGCCCATTCTGCCATCACTACAAGGTGAGTCAAGCTGTCTAATGGTTCTGTTATTTTCATACTACCCAGGCATGTACTGAGTCTAGTAGCTCAGTATCAACTCATCTTTTGGCTGAGACATCAAACTAAGATTCTGACCACTTATTGTAATTAAAAATCCCCATAAGCTTTTCACAAAGCTTAGGTGCTCACCACAGTGTCCTGACAAAATTCCAGCTTTGCATAATTATATTGTCCTCGTATATAATATAATTATATGAAATAATTATATTCTGCCTGAAATCCCCATGAAATTTCATTTGGATGTAGGATCCTTCTCATTTCCAGTCTCAAGCTGTTGTGCAATGCTGCTGTCTGCTCAGAAATGTGAATCACAGACAGTTGATGGGGTTTTCTGTTTGTTTGTATCTTGTTTCAATATAACAATTTTTGGAATTTTTAAAGCATTGCAAAATGGTTTAGTCAGAAATCTTCTGAAATTTTCTTGTTGGATGAAGAATAACAGGACAAGTTAAACTTAGAAAAAACTTCAAGATAGTTTTGAAATGTTTTCATGTAGCTTTTTTGCTTTTTTCACCAGCTGTGACAACCTTTTGTAGCAAGGTTTTGGTACAGGACTCACATTGGAGAAGTCTGGGGAGGACTATCTCCTGGGGGAGTGATCTCACGCTGGAGCAGGGGAAGACTGTGGAAGTTTTCCCTCTAAGGAGGAAGGAGCAGCAGAAATAATGTGTGGTGAACTGACCACAGCCCCAGTTCCTTGTCCCTCTGCACTTCTGGAGGGGAAAGATAAAATTCAGGAGTGAAGTTGAGCCTTGGAAGAAGTTGGGACTGGAAGAAGGGCTGGGGGAAAGTGTTTTAAGATTTAGTATTTATTTGTCATTACCCTATTCTTATTTGGTTGGTAAAAAATTAAATTATTTTCCCCAAGTTGAGTCTGTTCTGCACATGACGGTAATTGGTGAGTGATCTAGTGATCTCCCTGTCCTGATCCTGACCCATGAACCTTTTGTTATATGATCTCTTTGCTGACCAGCTAAGGAGCAGAGCAATAGAGTGGCTTTGGTGGGCATCTGGTGTCAACCCACCACACTAACTTCAAATTTTCCTCAGAGACAAGTGGAGTAACTTCATATTTGAAGTTTGCTTATTGTCATGAACAGATTTTGAGGATAATGTAGGATTGATCCTGCAGGATTTTTATAGATTTTCTAGCAAACTACAGTTTTCTTTTCCCTGCCAATTCAGTGCAAGGTAGACAATGAGCTAAACTAATTTCATTTCACCTTTCTCCATACTGTAGTTGTATTAGGCATGGTTTCATATCATTAATGCAAATCCATGAAAGTCCACTTAAAATGGCAAGTGAACTCAAATGAAAAATTGCCGTGGTGTTTCTGGACATGGCAATACAGTTTCAAAAAGAAACAGATCAATGCATGCAAGCTAAATTGATCTGAAGCAGGAAGATCTCTGCGGGGCTTTACCATGCTGCCACTATGTTATCATAAGAAAAACAAAAGCAGAGCAAGTCCAGAAGGGAGGAAGAAATATAAAGATAAAAGTAAGAAAAAAAAAAAAGGATCACAAGGGAATAACACAAACATTGCTGCACATTATACTAACATTCAAGCTAAAACCCAAGTAAAATATCAACAAGTACTAACTGAGACATTAACGTTTTTGTTCCTTTTTTTGTATTCATGCACGTGATTCAGTAAAGTGGTTATCACCATCCTCTTTACTCATAGTGCTCTCTGCTCTGAATCACAACCATTACTTCTGCAGGACATGATCTCTGATGTGAATTCTTTGCAAACTGTTTGAAGAGACCTAACTTTAATGATGAAAACTAACACAATAGATACATTGATTAATATAGTCCTGAGAGTGAAACCTGTAGGTATCGGTGCAGAACACACACAAATACGAAACAGAATCCCAAGGTACAATGGTTACTTCTCTGAGACTCACAGGGTAGACTTGTTTCACCTCTAGTCTATAGTAGCCACCAGAACACTGACATGACAGATAGCATGTTCTTTGGGGAGCACCATACACAAGGTGAACAAACCCAAGGTCCCAGATTTGCAGACCTGGATACCTGTAGAAAAAATTATTAGGCCATATCATTTATCATGAGGCACCAATGTGCCAAGAATTAAAGAACTATTAACATATATATATATAAAAGAGACATGTATTAAAATAATAAAAAAACAAAAACAAAAACAACAAACCACATCACTGCATAATTCCCACTGCTTTCAGTGTGTAATTCCCACAGGCTGTTGCACTGAAGTACTACTAAATCAGAATTTTAAAAAACTGATCTCTTACATTTTCCAAAAGTAGTTCCAAATTCTCCACAGGAGATATAAAATGGAACTTTTAATTTCTCCATCCCTGCCCACTGCTGAAGAAGTAAAATCTCTTGAGTTGAGAGGAAAGGGCCAGATGACATGAGCTGCAGCCGAGCAACATCTGTTAAGTGTGCTCAGGTGTAACTTTTCCTTTCAATTCATTGTCATGTGTCATCTTTACAAAATTTAAGAGATTGCCCCATAAATGAAGTGTAGTTTTGCAACTTGGACTATTCTATGTGAATTCTTCACTCATGCTGCATATCCCTGTGAAATTCTTGAGCAAGTCAGATACCATGAATTACATTTTGATATTTTCAAGTGAAGAGCTTCAATGATTATCAGTTTGATGCTTCAGATCTCCAGGCCAATCTCAAGCACCTAGGCACTCTATCCAATGCCTAGTGAGAGTAGGAGATTGATAGCCAGAAGGTTGTTTTCTGTGTGCAGTAGCCACCTGGATAAATGAGGTAGTTAACATCTGAGAATAGTGTCTAGCCCTTGGGCCATATGGCAGAGGTGGTCACATCCACTCCACTCTAGAGACTCTGTGACTCCTCTAGGTCTATGTGACATCCCTTTGGCTATAACATAGAATTAGCCTAGTGTGACTGATTTTGATTGAGAGCATTAGAAGTGAGCACTTTATACAAAGCAGTTATTTAATGGATCATGATCACGTTTATATGGGACATGAAAACTCAGGGGGATGGAAAGCTTACTGAGACAGGCTAGACCAGAAGGCATCAATTCAGGTGTGGTCATGTACATATCTATTAATAGGAGTGGTTAGGGGAGTGGAGCATCTCCCTTATGAGGAGAGACTGAGAGAGTTGGGGCTCTTTAGCCTGGAGAAGAGGAGACTGAGGGG
>JANHGL010021058.1:0-16591 GCA_024611195.1 Ceyx melanurus
CTGCTCAGGCAGGGGGGTTGGACTAGATGATCTTCTAGGTCCCTTCCAGCCCCTAATTTCTGTGATTCTGTGATTTACAGGATAGTGAGTAGTCAAGGAACAAAAAGGGATGGTATCCAGTTACTGCTTGTCCTAAAAAAAAACATACACAAAAACATTGTCTGGTAAGCAGTACTGTGTTTTGATTAACTATTAGACTGATAAAATGATTCAATGAAAACTGTGGAAAATCAAATGTTTCTTTCCATATTCATTATTTATGTTATTTATAACCCATTATAAGTGTTATTCAGAGAAGATAAAGCAATTTAGTGATTGGTTAAGTGTAGACATTTCTCTGGTTGAGCTGGATCTATAAAGATGAGCTGAACCAAATTAGTCATAATCTGCTGATGCTAATGAACAGGGATGATCTCTGTATGAATAACTCATGGACACCAGCCTGATTAGTCATATGAGGAAAATTCACAGGACAGTCTAAGGAACCTTGATTTAGATGATATATGTTCTTTTGATCTAATGTATAGTGTTGTACCAATTCTGAAGACTCCCAAGGGAAATGTTTTACTATTTGAACACATGCCTTCATGTAAATGTCACACACAACTATGACACCTTGTTTACAACTGAGACCAAAGCATCTTTAATATTGTCCCTGGTATAATGAAAAAGTCAAGTAGCATCATGGGCATCAAAATTTAATGCTTAGTTTCACTTAACACTGGAAATAGAATTAGTTGGACAAAAATGTAGACCATGGAAAAAAGCAGGACAGTTACATAAATCCCCAGAATTTCAGTAATAAAATAAAGTTATGGTGTTAGGCAGATACCATCAGCTGCCTTTTAAGCAAGCTGAACAGACCTGATAGGTTATTTTAATGCCTTTATATTTTATCTGAATGCTGAGTAAACATCTGAGTTCTACAGTGTATGTAGGCTCTGTGAAAGATTAATGTGGAAAAAATCAGCCACGTTTACATACATCTGGAAATAATAACTGTGCACTTAGCACTGGGTATAGATATTGTCATAATTCCAGCTTCAGTGACACAGGAGGCATGGGAACTCATTAGCTTTTTTTCCCTTTAGAGAGACAGGTTCAAAACTTTCTTTGTAGCAGGAATGCAAATGGGTTTGTTGATTTCTGCCTATTTACCACACTTAAGGAGTCCCAGAAACCTCATCAGTCTCTCCTGTTTACAATCAGCTCTCTATGACCATGGGACCTGAGAACATCTTATTTTCCACAACAGTGTGCAAGGGCACAGTGTGCAGGGTTGTCCTCAGCCTTGCATGGGACATCTCTTAGAATTGTGGCAATTTTCATAGTGACTAAATCAGTGACCCAAGCACTGTAATTTAGACTTTTCCAGGAAAGTCTGCTTCCACTGCTCTGTTGCCATTTGCCCCTAAGAACCTAACAGGGGGATGGTGGATCACCTGGGGAGAATGTGTTGATGACCAACACTGACCTCAAGGCTTGGGTAGGAGCACTCAGGGAGGAGACCTGCACAAGAGGCTTAACTGGGGTCACATGCAAACAGCAGAGTTAAAAAGGCTGATTGCACTTCAGCCAGGACAGGTTGGCCTGGGACCACACAATGGCAGGCTATTTTTGTATCAGACTAGTGATGAAATAAGTGGGCAGTTAAAATTTAAAATGAGACAAATTCTAGCTCTCGAAATAGAATAAAACACCAGGAAAGACACATGAAGGGGTTAAGTGTCAGTATCAGAAGCAAGATATGAGCCAATGTATTGATTTCATAATAGCAAAAAAAGATAGGTTTCAAAGCAAGGATTACACTACCCTTCACGATCTTCGGCAATAAAAGCTTGACTTTAATCTCAGCTGCAAAATTAAGATATAAATTCATACTTTCCCCTCCCTCTGCCCCCAGAGTTGTTGGCTTTAGTCTGGGTTTTGATTTTTCCTGCAATAGGAATGGAATTTAGCACTGAAATTTGGATCTTTCAAACTAAGATATATGTAAATTGGAATAAGAGCTTATATGGAACTTACCCTTGAGACAGATGGTTATGCATTCAAATTTAAATCTCAAACATTTTCATGAAAGAGGCCAGCTGAAATTCACTTGTATGTATTTTTTAGATTTTGTTTTCAACTATATGTCTTCTATCACTATGCTTTTCCCTTGAGCTGCAATTTTTATCTTAAAGAGTGTTCTTTGAAGATTCTGTCTTTGCTTCTGCTGGGGTAGTTCCAACACTGTATTACCAAAGTCACTGGAGTCCCATGATGTAATGATAAGCAAACCACACATCTAAAGGTTAGAGAAATGGGGGAATGAATCTCTCACGTGTGATGTCACTTCTGTTTATGGACACATATCTTTGTCATGAGGCTCACATGAGGATTCTTCACTTGACAGCTGCAGTCTGACCATGGTGGTATCCACACGTAGCTTTAGGTCTCTTGGTCACATATTCAGGCCTGTAAATATCTCACTTTTTAATGCCTGGGCCATCTCTGCCTTGCTGCAGCCCCACTCACTGACTGGAAGGGTGAAGCTGCAGCTGGAAGCAATAATCAAGAAACAATTGGCAACTACTGAGAGGCCTGGCCTCTGAGTGGGAGCTGGGAGCCAATGGCATGGGTCTAGTCACAGTATGATGCTGGCAGAGCAAAGGAGGGTTCTCAGGTGATTTTTACAGTAACAGGTAGATGATATGAGGAGCCTGTGAAGTGCAGAGTCATGATTGGGGCTGGGGAAGAAATGCAGCTTGGCATCATTCCTGTGGACACACATTGTAGCTCTTCTTTAAACCAATCTCCAGCTGAGGAACAACATTGAACCTGGGTAAGAATATGGCTATTTAGTATACTCCAGTAATGTATTGTTAATGGATCCTCTGTGTGCACAAAGTCTGTATACTAAAAATGCAACACTGGTACCTGGAATTTGACAGGTTTAGGAATAGGGTGACCAAATTGTCTGTGCATAATATCAGTTCCTTACTACTCATCTCCCATAAAGTATATTGGGAAAGAGTTTGTATGACATGTTCCAGTAAGCACTTAAATGCTGTCTTTGGGAATGGGTCATCACATATCAACAAGACCTGTGAATGTGGTTATGTCTCAGACAACATCCTTGGAATATGTCTTAGTCCTGAAGCTAGTGAAACAAATTCTTTTTTAACAGAACTGCATTGATTTTAGCTGAGTTTACTATAGGAATGAATATGATGAAGGCTCTCATGGCTGGGATTTGGAAACTTCGCAGTGAATTGCAGGATACATAATTCAGAACATCCATTGGTGTTTTAAAAGTTTTTCTCTCTTCTCCTTCCATAAGAAAGCTGGCATAAACCTGTATCTCCCATACAGTAAATGCAGCAATTAACTCAGTTATAGCATGTTCCTAAGGACATGTTGTTCCATGACTGACCATTAAAATACCAAACCAGTTATGCTCAATTCACGTATCATTTAGACAACACAAAGCATCTGAGAAAGAATGGACATTTAAAGTGAGTTTTTTACAGTTTCCTTAGTGATTGTACTAAAAGCAATAACAATAGGCTAAAGTATGTTTTCCTTTAGAATATCTGCAAAAGAACTTGTTTGGTTCAGACATGCTGTGTTTACACCATGATTTGTCCCTAATCACTGATCAGTATAAAATGTAGCTAAACTGGCATGGCAGTATTGTTCAAACACTTCCACAAAGCACCAAAATAGTTCAAAGCTTGTTGCTCAATATTTTTATCACAGCTGACATGCACTAGAGTGGGAAGAGGTTCCAAAAAGGCAGTAACATTATGATTTAAAATCGGTGCCACAGTTTTGCATTAGGCCACCTTCCAGAGTACATTTTGTTCTTGCTGTTACATTATAGAATTGAGGAGCTTATTGAGAGACAGCTAAACTTTGTACAAACAAAGGGAATGCATTGGCAGCTTCTGAGGAACCTAGAGCAGATCAGAATTGTGAGTATTCACATAGTGGTAAGGGGTAGGGTGAATAATTAATATACAGGATTGCACTTTGGTCTTCCTTTAATACAGAAATTACTTCATTACTGAGTCCATCTGCACCAAACAGCATTAAGGAAGGGTGTAGTAATGAAGTAAGTATAAACTAAAGCACAAGGGTTTTGAGAGGGGAGTCGTGCAATACAAGATTTGCAGGTTGAACAACACAACCTTCAAACTTAATGCAACTATTTCAATTATTATTTTCACTTGGAAAAAAGAAGCAGTGATTGCATAGTGATCTAAAGCTCTTTTTAGTTCTCTGTAGCTCCCCTGCGTTGACCACAAGCTCTGTGTAAACACTGACATCTTATCTCAAGTTTTCCAGGTGGTATGTCTTCCTTTTAGACAAAATTCACTAATCCTTCCTCATCTAGGTTTGTCCCTTGCCACCTTTGCTATGCAGAAGGCAGCTCTCTGCTGGTCTCCACTGGCTGATGTTCACCCTGCCTCTTCCCTGTACAGGGTTGAGGTAAGAATTAGTAAAATTAGCAAAATAACTGGAGGGAGATGTTTAGGAGAAAAAAAGACTGTGTTTTGTCTATTTTAGAAGCATATTATGGTTCCCTATATCAGTCTGCTTATCAGGGCAAATGGCCTCACTTTGGGACAGATTTGACCCAGATCAACATTTATCTGCAGCTCTAGCTGCTTCACCAATCAGCAAAGCACAAAGATCATAAAAACCTTGTCTACTAAATGTCAGAGGGGTGTGGTGACCCAAATGAGAGACTGTACTGTTAATGACTGGTTTAGATGAGGAGGGTCTGAGGAGTTGCAAACAGCCTTTGTTGCTTTTGTAGTGGGAGAAAAAAAAAAGGAAACTTGTGATACAAGTGCTGGGATGTGTGTGGTCTTTCCCTACTTTCAGTTTACCTGAAAAGTAAATGTAGAAAAAAACTACATACTTTTAATAACTGGTGGTGATTTGCAATTAACAGTAAAGTGCAAAACAACTCTCCTAAGTCAAACACAGAGGGAAAGGGGCTTTTAGATCTTTGCATAACATTGTGTGTACTCTTGACTTATCAAATGATGCAGGAAGAATCACTGACCTGTTATGTTCCCAATTACATCGATGAGGCTGGGGGTGCACCCATGACTGTGCTTTGGGTTGTGTGGATATTTGGTTTAATTTGACTTAGGCAAGGAAAGAGCCTGTGATCAGATACAACTAGAAGCTTGTACAAAAGGCACAAATCACTGACAGTCCAGTTCCTCTTGAAAAATTCTTGCAAAACAAATAAACAAAAATATTATGGTACAGATAATATTCTGGTACAGAAGGATAGGAAATGGACTGATGGAGACTGAGGCTGCCTGCAGTTTTATTTGGCCACTTTCTTTGATTTTCATTCCAGGCAGACAATACAGAAGAGGCAATACTGTGATATGCAGAAAATAAGTTTACCTTTCATAAGGTAGCCTGATTCAATAAGACCATGACAGTTTATACCAGCAGAGAATTTTACATTTTCTCATGGCATTATCAACCCTCTAGATCACTGCATTATTACTTTTTTTCAATACAGAGCTCTGATTGCTTTTGAAATGCTGCTGCAGTTTGTCAAAGCTAACATTTTAGTTCTCAATTATGAAAATACTTCTTTCTGCAACTAAAGTGGTGCAGAAAAAGATTTCAGAAAGCAATAGGCAAGCTCAGTGACTTTAATGTGCCTATAATCTGTTCAGCAACTTCTATAGCCAAGCCATCAGACAAGGCATTGCATATAAACACGCTGAAGTCTCTAAGGAGAAAGTAATAAATAGAAACTATGATGTTTATAGGTTTTTGATGGTCTATCTTTAAGAAAATTCCCCCTTGTGTTACTGATATTCTCCATTAGGCAGTCTACTTTCTCCTATTACAAACAAATATGCTAAAAATACTGACTCAGATTAAAAAAATAAAACAACAAACAAAACCAAACAAACAATGAAACTGAACTCGGGGATCATTTGCCTTCTTTTAGTCTCAGCACAATGCAGGAACAGTTTTCTACTGATTAGCACATCTGAGTCTGAAATATTGGTGACTTTTTTTTGAGGGGAGGATTTATTGTTTTAATAATCTGAATGGGTATTTAGTCGTCTTATTCTCTGGGCTAATATCCGAGAAAACAATGGTGAGATAGGAGAGATGTGGCTGCCTAAGGCTGGAGGCAGATGTGATTAGTTTTATACTTATTTTTCCAGTGGTACATTGTGATATTAAACTTGCTAAACTCTCCTGAGAACAGGGGAGAGAGGAAAAAGGCTTGTAAAACCACTCACACTCTTCAAAGTGACCTTGTCAAAATTCCCAGCAATTGAACTCCCTGAAAATGATATTATTGGAAAATTGTTAACTATTCAACAGACCTTCAGCTAATGTGAAGTACTATCTTCCTTCTGTAATTGCAGCTTATATCAGTAATTGAGGATATCTCCTCTGCGTTGTAAACCAAACCACCAAACTCTCAAGCAGTTCAACCAACCTGCTGGTTAGAAGTGGCACCTGAAGTAGTGATCACAACAGGAATAATTCCTGTTAAATTCAGGCTCTGTGTGTGTGCTCACTTGTCAGAAAACCTGAAATCACTTAATGTTTCTTATTTGGATTCTTTCCCTTATAATAATGCCACCAACTAATTATTCCTGAAGGGAGGAGGCTGACATCTGTGTGACATACTGACTGCACTGTTAGGATCACATTTCGTGTGCCTCGAAAGCTGGACAGCCTGCAACAGGATCCTCTTGGGCAGTTGAATCACATGCAATATTTAAACATACAATTTGACATTATCCATTAAGTCTACTAAAGAATCTCATTTCTTGCTGCCAGAACTAACCACACAGCTTGCAAACTCTAAGACTTTTTGAAATTACTAACTCTGCTTCTTATGCCCTCCATGAATAAGTTTCTATGTTAGTTTCCAATGTTTCCACAATTCTGCCAGCTGTTTCTAAGAAAGTTTCCAATCCTGGTTCCACTCAGGACAACGGCACTTAAATTTCAACTCTGCTCTCTTTGCCTTGGCCTTTTGCAGCTTTCTTACCTCTCTCCTGTATCTCCAGCTCTAATCTCCTCTTCTCTCTTATCTCCTCCATCTGGGATTTTATCTTCAGCTTGCTCAGTGCTTGCCACACACCTAAGGAATCAGTGCAATGCATAATCAGCTCCTTTCCTCCACACTGAAGACATTGTCTTCTTCTCACCTGTTATCTTTCACTGGTTCTCAAATGATCCAGCGCACCTCTAGGAAACAAATCTCTTTATACTAGATCTGGAATGTCACTTTCTTGGCAAGATACAAGTATTTTATTAAAAGTTTCTGATGTGCTTCAAAGTCATATGAAATATAAGAAGTATCAAGATAGCTTATCCTGCTTTTATTACTCCAAGTGAACTGTACAATATACTTTGTATCATCCTGTCTTTCCTCAACTATGTCATTATTCTTTTTATTTTTTCCTATTTATTTTTGCCTAGACCTTTCCAGACTTTAAGTTTTGCTTTGCTTTTCCTTCTCTGAATAATCTGACTTTAGGTTCTCTTTGCTTTTGGACCTTTTCTTCTAGTGCCTTGCTTCATGATCTGAACAAAAATGACCTTTGAAGAGGCAAAAAAATCTTGCAGTCTTTGCTTAGTAAAGAACTGTTTAAGAAGTGGTATCCCATTTCCTCTGAAAATGTCTGAGTTTTTTCCCCTGTTAAACCTTTGCCAGAAGTGGAACACTTCTTACATTTCTGGCACTTTCCAGCTTGGCAGCATGTCTGCAACTCTTGCCACTGCCACATCCAAACTGAAGTACTGAGGGATTTCATATCATGCACTAAAGAGCACCAGCAAATACAGTAACAGCTTCAAATACATTGAAATGGTGGGAATGCACAGAAGGAAAAAATTACCACATTATTCATGTTATGAGGCTAGACTGACACAGCCCCTTTCAGCATGCCATCTGTCTTCGATTAAAATGGAAAGGTTTCTTATGAAACGATGCATTTGCAAGGGGTTCACAGCTGCAGAACCAACCAAGTCTTTTAACATCTGTTCTGTCTGAAAGAGATCTGGACCTCAAGTACCTTTGAATTAATATTCTTGAAATTGTGCTTTACTGCAGTTATTCCTGTTCAGTGGTCTCAGTGGTTAATAGCACTGTTGCTGGTGAGCAGCACACTTTGTAGCTTGGAAAGGTCAGGAAAAAGGCCAGTGTGAACCTGGCCAGATTCTATGGCTTTTTAAAGCAAGGCTGGAATGGATTGTGCATTATTCTTTTGTAATTTTTTTGTTGTTCTAAATTTACTAATGGGGTTATCAAATGGGACCATGGAAGGAACACCCAGTGGAAAGAGTGAGTCTGTATGATCTGATGGCCAAATATCTCTGGGCTTTTTATCTTCCCAAGTCCATTCCAGGTTTTCAAATCTGTATGATGTGAGAATGTGAAATCTTTTTATCTGTAAGAGGGCTATGACTATGCACAGATAAGGGTATTATGTGAACACTGACACTGCTTAGTAATGGGTATTACTTTGCCACCAGGCAAAGATAAATGGTAGTAACAACCATAGCATATGTTCAGTCAGTAATGAATGCATTTCAGACTATAACAGTTTTGTTCTTCTCAGGTTTCCACTGTGTTTGTTCACTGAAGAGAATGATGAGTTTACTATTATTTGAGCATTCATCTCAAATGTGTTTATGTTTAGTAATCTCTTTGTTTGAAGCACAGGAAATGTCTGGGTGCAAAAAAAAAAAATCCGTTATTTATAAAGTAGTCCACAAAAGTCATGGCATTGTGTATAGGGATAAAGATAATCCATCTGCAAACAGCTGTCTTATTTAAAAGCAAAAAGGCTACTTTCAGATATGATTAATATGTCTGTGCAACTAGATTATGCATGCACAGTCACTCCAGAACTAGGACATAACAAAGTTGCAGCTGCTGTGTCATGCATTTACACACAGACAATGAGTTTAGCAGGTCCAAATTGGCAGGTATGCACAGATCAATAGTATGAACATGCACAATAACTCCGGATCTGGGTCTTCTGCTAATCAGAAAAGCAATACCTCCAATGCTACAGAAATACCATATCTGTGACTCAGTTGAGGCTGATGCATGAAAGGAATGGGAGACTGTCAAGGGCACTGCTTCAATGAGCAACAAGGAAAGTGCAGGTTGCATGAGAAACAAGGACAGTGATTTCTCCAGCCTGGCATGTCTGGTGTAAGGTGGAGAGAATTCTATGGCACTGTGAAACAAGTGTGTGGGTCTGGAGAGCCTTGGAAAGTGGGACCAAATATATGAACTGGATTCCTTTTCCCTTTTTTTTTTTTTTTCTCTTTTTCCCCTTTTCTCTTCCCTTTCCCTGAATGATTGTTAGAACTCTAACAACAAAGTCCTGGGACAAAAAGCAATCATGATGACATCTCTAGCTACTGTCTGAAGGAACCAAAGGTATGCTATGCAACACTGATAAAAGAGGTGGTTCATGATAAGACTAAGAGTGATGCTTGAGGCCAGTTGCAACAGAAAGTGCATTCCTCCAAATAAAAAAGTTTTATACACTCTATTTGACCTTGCCTGCCATCAGTCACAGACACTTTGCAGGATAACACACTGTTGGTGACAGTTTGAAAAATTAAAGAATGATTGAAGATCTAAATATAGGTTTCTGGAAATATATATGTCACAACAGGCCATGGCTTAGTGCTGAAGTTATGCCAGTTGTAACGTGTAGTATATGGCACTCACTAATCTACACTGTTAATTAACTATTGCTTGCTTGTGCTTGTGGCACAGAAGTTCATGTGAAATCCCAGAGTCTGTTTTGGGGGTCTTCTCAGTTTACATCTCCTACCCAGCTGCACTGTCATTTCAGAGGTTCCCTGGAAAAGGACAGTTTCTTCATCAGTGCAAACAGCCCCTGCCAAACTGTTAACAGCCCTTACTGCTCTCTGCCTGCTTTCTGAACTGCATTGTGTGCTCATTGACTCAAGCTACAGTTTGCATTATTCATTATGTTCTTATTTATTTTTCATATTTGCAGAAATCTAGTAAGAGGTTTTCTCTTGATGGCTGCCAGCTTCCCAGTAACCTAGGCTAGGAAGGAAAGTTACCCAAGTGAAAGAACCCAAACAACAGGACAGTAGGTAAAGCTGATACCTTGATAAATACTGCACAGCCCAGCTATCAGTGATGGCAGAACACAACAGCCTTTGTCTCAGAGAAGAGTTTTCAATTCAGTGTTTTGCTCACAGGGGGAAGATGGAAGAGAATCACATCCCAGCACCAGGGAATCTTTGCTGCTAGAAAGGGCTGCAATTGGCACAGGTTTTGCACCCCTCTGATTATGTTGTCTGTACTTAAAGGCCAGAGGATGATTTTTATAAGCTGTTTTATTTAAATGTCCTCATTCCACAGTTTATATTACTTTTAGATTGCAACAATCAAGAAAAGCTCTAATAAATATCTTTAGACTAAAATAATTATTATACACTTACAGAAAAACTAGTCTTTTGACCAAACACTTATTTTTATCACAGTGCATTACAACACTGCTTTTAAAATCCACAAAAAAAAATATCTGAAGCATCTAAAATAGCCATCTGGAAACATTGTGTCAGAGTAGCACTGTCTGGCAACAAAAGGCAAAGTGGTATGTCTTTTATTCAAAAAATTTCCAGATAAAAAACAGAATAATCAGGTTCTGTATCTAGATTAATCTCTGTCCAACACCAACCATGCAGCATGAACTAAACCTGTTACTTGACAGTGTACAAGATGTGAAAAGCTTTGTTTACAAACATTTGGTGATGGATACTGCATCTCAGACTTCCCATGGTGGCCACTGTTTTAAAGAAGAAAGGAAGTGGAGGTCTTGCTCTATTTGCTCTATGTAGTCTTCTTTCAGAAAAGTCAAATGGACTTGACTGTGAATAAACCCAGGCAAGAGGTGTCTGCCAAACATGAAGGAAAAAAAAAAAAGAAAAAGATGAGTCAAGAACTGAATCAGCACACTTGGAAGTTTGAAATCCTCCATAGACCTACATTCTTTCTGTAAAAGCCTGCCTTGTCAATGCCACTGGCCTCAAATTCTGTTTCATAGGGATCTACTTACCAGTGCACATCATCAGCACTTTTTAAAGTGGAACAGAAAATTTCCACCATTTATCGATCAGAAAATGCTACTTCATAAATAGGCTATTATTTCTTCTTTCTTTTTGATGTGAAATATCACTCCAAAGTCAGTGAGGCATTCCAGTAATGGTGAAATGTTACCTTTTCCATTTCCCAAACATCTCTTGTGTTTACCATTTAGAATTTACTTTCTATCACTTTTAATTTTGTAAATATTTTTAAATGTTCCAAAAAATAATTTTAAAATGTTTTAAAACAATCTTTAAAAATAATAAAGTCAAAGTTAAAAGTTATCATTCAGATAAATATTAAATATTTTATGCAGACCAAAACAAAATCCTTAAAATATGTTCAATAAATGGCAAACATATTTTGTTTCAAGCTTTGATTCACAACAAAAGTGAACTTGAAACATCAAAACCTCCTTGTGGTAACAAGTTCTGAATTTTAATCACTTCTACTAATTCAAAATTTCCGGGCTGGCGTCTCATTACATGTCTTCTTATACCCACAGGAGGGCACATTAGGAGGAACCAAAGAGGGGAAGGTCACCAGGAAGGACACCACAGCCAGAGAGGTCCTGAATTAGCCATGGTTGCAGTAGCTCCAGAGCTGGTAAGTAATTTGTGTTGTGAACCATGCTGAGAAGTAGGACTTTTGGCTCATCTGGATTTTAGCATTCACATCAGTGTCTGAACATAGTGCTAGAGTGTCCTTGTTCTATTCAGAACCACCTTTGTGAGTCACAGACATTCCCAAAGCAGAGAGAACCAGAATCCATGATGATGTGTGGCATTTGGCAACCTGTCTGGGCTTGTGCTCTCAGGTCTTGTCCCAGGCAGCCACTCTTTGGCTGAGACCACACACTGAGAGGAATGGCCTTGGTGAAGAAATGGCCTCTCATTGCTCATTACATCTGGTAACCCCTTTTTTAGTTGGTAGGTGTGAAAGTTGCTCACTGGTCACATTTTGATACTGAAAAAGGCAGAGTATTTACAGACGTATAAAGAATGAAAATGGTAATAGGAATAATACTTGGAAGGCTGGTTAATCTTTTACTTTGCCTGAGAGCCCTTGTTATTTGAAGGACCTGTAACCTGGTTTCCATGACATGTCTTAGTAGTTAGAAATACCTTGGTGACAGCTGTGCTGGCCTGAGAAGCCCCTTGCAGACACCCTGTAGGTTTTGCAGTGGCTTTGAACCATGTAGGTCAGAAGCAGCTGTTTTCTGTGCCACGTCAACTGTAACACTGAGCTTGATCAAACTTTGAACATCAACACGTTCTCTGCTTCCAAGTCAAGCTGATTTTTAAGCTCTGGCTTTAAAATGGCATCCTGGAAGAAGGCAAGAACAAACACCAGAACATTTCTTGAGAAGATTTTAATTGCTTTTCATTCCTCAATTCACCTTCTCCTCCCTTCCCGCTGAGAAAAAGAAAATTTGCTTTTTTTTTCTTCTTAACTAAAAACAAACAATGAGAAAAGCAGGTATTACCCTACTCCAACAGCTGTATGTGATTTACAGCACATATTGAGTATGCTGTTTTCATTTTCATCACTTGTCTCACTTGGAGCTGTCTGCAAGTGTGATCCTAAGAAAGTGCATACAACAGAAGAGCTGGCAATCTTTCCCATTCGAGTTGTCAGGCTAGGAACTCGGTCTTTTCTCACTGCTTCTGTGTGCTGTCTGAGAAAATGTTAACTCTCTGGCTAGTGGGTAAGAGCAGAGCCCTGTTGGTTGCTGGAGGCCAAGACCTCCTGCTTATGGAAACAGTCATTATTTATCTTATTTTAGCCTGATTGGATCCTCAGTGGCTGGTAATCACTGCATTTCCAGTGGAGAATGAATTCTCCATATTTAACATCTCTCCTCAATTTGCACCGAGTTGCTGCTGGGATTTGCCAGTCCCAGCTCCTCCATCTGTGCAGAACTGGACTGGGAACTTGTGATTAAGTGTATCTTGCCCCTCAGTAGCACAAATGCACAACCCAGGGAACATTTCCTCATTTCATTACCAGCTCTACCTCTTCATATTGTTTACCTAATAGAGATGACATGCAGTTATTCCAGTTACAGTTGGTAGGTATCAGTGTGTCTGTCTGATCAAGCACCAACTCTTGGTAATGTATTACTTATTGGGGATTTAAAACCAGAATTTTTCCTTACCCTAGTTCTCATAAGGCATCAGTACTGTAATGTTTTATTTTATGAGGCTAATAAATTAAATCTTTCTTTCCATGTTCTGTGGAAAGACAAAAAGTTGTTATTATTCTTGCAAAACCACATTAAACAGAAAGCAACAGCAACTGGAGTACTGCTGACAATGCTTAATGAAAACCAGACCCTGGCAGTGGAAAACAGGCTCAGAAGAACAGCTTCCATTAGAGGAAAGGAGAGATTAAAGACCTCTGTTTTATACAACCTAGGGAAGGAATGTGAAAGAATGGGTTTGAAGAAGGGTCTAATTGCAAGACAAAATGGAAACAGTAAATGGCTTATGATAAGATCAGTAGACAGAGACAGTGAAGCCAGGATTGCTAGGAATATGTGTAGAAGTTCATAAACCCCCCAAAAGCCAATTCAGTCTCAAACAGAAAGATACAGAGGAAATATCCCAGGAATTGTGAGCATTTAGAAATCCTATTGGACAAGGACAAAAGTTCTGAAAGGGAAGAATGTAAATAGCTTGAAGAACAATCAAGTACTTTTCACATTAAAAAAAATATAAATCACTGAAACAGAAGGAGATTCAGGAAGATCAAGGTCTTTTCTTGAAGGAGGAATGAATGAAATTTGGTGACCATTATGCTCTAGAGATACCTCTGTAATCACAGAAAATTGGTCTTCTCAATAAGGAAATTCTGCAGTGCTTGGAAAGGTAAAACCTCTTAAACTTGAAACTACTATAACCGTGTGTCATATTTCTTTTTAATAAGTTGTATAAAGGAGTTTTGTCTTAGACAAGTATGGTTTCAATTATTTTAAAGTGTTAATTCAACCAGGCTAAGAATAAGGACAGTGTGGAGGAAAGTGGAATGTAGGAAATTATTTCTGCTTCAAAGAACATTTAACTTAACAACAGTAAGAGAAATGGGATGCCAAGAATAGGAGATTTTCTGCAAAGAAGTCCTCACTTGCCCTAGGTTTTCTGTAATAGCTAAAATAAAAATAAAAATTCTGCCATTTGTATTTGCTGCTTCTCTGATTTTTGAGGCAGGGCTAACAAATTTTGTTTTCATTCACTTACTGGTGGTTTGGAGTGATTTCACCTGACCAATGTGGCACCTGTCTTCCAATGCCATCTTTTTTTTCACTACTCCCTGATTGTCAGTACAGGTTAAATGCTGTTATCTCTTGTAGTTAACGTTGCCATCTGACACCACTGACCATTTTATGTATTCCATGGAGTGCTGAATGTATCTGCTCTCTTGAGACACCATACACATCTCATTTCTTTCTGCTCTTAACTGCTGCCTACTCTGTCTTCACACTCTACACTTGTTCTTGTCACTTGGTCCTTTCCACTGTTGGCACTTATTATACCAACTTTCTTCCTCTTTCAGCTATTCAAAGCCCTGAGGCTAGTCCAGTATGTTTGCACAGGTAGCTATGTACATAGATGCATGTATGTATGTATTTTATCTATTCAGGCCATGCCAACTCCCTGCTCCTTTTTGATGGCAGGTATTTTGGGGATGGTTGCCTGACCATGGGAAGATGTGCAGTGGTGGAAGGAGGAAAACCTAGGTATTTTAAATACCATTTAAAAACCTATGCTTTTATCATATTTGGCTCTTTCTGGGTCCATTTATCTTATCAGTACTTAAAACCTCTTTGGAGTACTTATCATTTTTTATTGGGTGTTTTGAAGAGACACACACATATAATTGGTCTAATGATAATTCTGCTATGATGATTGTAAATGCAGGCTTCAGCTTTTCTGAAAAGTTTAGAATTTTGTATTGAAAGATGCCAATTTACATGGAGGTAGAAATGTGAACAGGAAAACTAGGTCATTACGGGACAGTTTCTATTTTTACCTGAAATCAATGAACATTGACTGACATCCTTAGGAAAGGATGATACTGTTTTCTTATTGACTTATTGTCACTGTGTTTTCTCTTTGCTTTAAACTCTGACCTGGTGAAACATTAAGGAATGTTCCTGTTGCAGTAGCAGAGCTGTGTATATCTGCCCAAATTAATTAGCCCTGTTAATCAACAAGATGTATTTGCCCAGGCTGAACAGTACACTGATGGGATTTTTACCTTAGCTGTTTAGCTTACTCAGCACAGATCTGTGTCATGTAGGCATGTTGAAGTAAACCTACATGATATGCCCAGTAACTGGTACCATTTTACCCCAGAGTGATAACTGACTATCAGAGGTTCCCAGGTGGAACTCATGATCCTGGCTTGAAGTAGAGCAGGTCCTGGAGCAGTTCTCTATCAACAATTACCTCTGGTTAACTCTGATAGGCTAATGGGGTTTGCCAACCCCTACACATACTCCAGGCAGGTGATTTCTACTTTATTTTTTATTCAGCACAGAGCTTGGCTAATGTTCCAAAAGGAGAATTTTTGCAGTGGATAAAGAAAATCTAAATTTAAATTTGCTGCAGCTACTGCAGTCACTCTGTTCAGGTTCATCTACTATCAGGGAAGGCAAATGGGCAAAGGTTGGGCTCCTTTTTCATTGTTATGGCTCAGCAAACGCTGTCAGGTGAGTGGTATGTAACTAACTGTTGGTATAGAAACTGGCAGTAAAATTGGTTATGAGCCTTCCCAGAAACACTTATATACTAGAAAAGCTTCAAAAGTTATTTGGCAAGGACCAGGAAAATGTCTCAATCATACATTTTCATGGACTGGAGAAAGCCATGTCCTAAGCCATCAGATGGATGTCATTGTGCTGTTTCCATGAACTGTCACACTTACTCCAGATCCAAGAGTAGGATGGGTCTGTAATGCAAGATCTTCTATGGGCAAGTACTGTTGCTCATGTAATCCTCTGCCTTAGTGGTGAGCTGTTATGACACCATCTGTCTAGCCTATCTGAATAATGTGTGGGGAATTTGGAAGGCTGCTGCCTTGTGCCCATAGTCCTTTGGGAGCTTTTCCTCCTCCTCCATAGCCTGCAGTCACATCCTGCACATTGCTTAAATATTTTACACCTAATTTGTCCTCTGGTCAAAGAAATCTCAGAAATTAAATTTGGCTCTAAGAGAGCTCATTTATGCTTCTCTGTTCCTTAGTCACTCAGAAGGTGCAAATCCTGCAGAAGAGAGGTCATTACTAGTATTTTATGTAAGCTGTATGTGTATGTCTGTACTTACTCATTTAAAATGACTGTCCTCTATCTACCATAAGGAGAGGCTTCATTGTGATACATGTTATATATATATATATATATATATGTATATATATATATGTATATATATATGTTCTTTAGAAACCACA
>JANHGL010021059.1:12288-26496 GCA_024611195.1 Ceyx melanurus
AATGTCTCCAGAGCAGGAGACTCCACAACCTCCCTGGGCAGCCCCTGCCAGGCTCTGCCACCCTCACTGAGAAAAAAGTTCTTCCTTGTGTTTCCCCTAAACCTCTTGAGCCAAGGGATAACTGTTTTTACCTGGCAAGGCTTCTTATGGTCTTTGCTCCTTCTTTACAGTCAGCTGGAATTGCAGGCAGTGGGTGAAGATGTGGATTTTTGGGGAAGCAGATGTAGAGGAGGAAAGGTAGAGTAGACATTTCTGGAGATGCTGCTGGGTTGGGAAATCCTGCAAAAGCATCCAGAGACCAGAGAAGAGGCTCTACTCCTCCTCTGGTTTGCCTTACAAGCATTGCAAAGCTTCATGAGCTCTAAAAAAAAATATAGTAAAAAAAACCAAACCACCAAAAAATATAGTAAAAAAAAAAAAAAGAAAAAAATTAAAAAAAAAATCCCTAAATGCAATCAGGTTCAACTTGTGAAGCTGATAATGAGATCTTTAGTAATTTTTTTAGTCTTCTAGTATATTTTGTCTCCTTATGAGAAATTTGTATTTCAGAACAGCTCCTTCAGTATTTGATTTAACTTTTTACCATGTCAGATGTGATGGGGCCACATGACAGACAAATGAACGTGGCAACTCTTTGCAAGCTCATTTCAACCAGTTCAGAGTGGTGAGCTGATAAAGGATGTTTTCAGCCTGGCTTGTATTCTCATTTCACAATTACCCCAGTGTTTTCTAACGAAATGACACCACGTTTGCAAAGACAAAAATATGAGTACACCATAAAGGATGCACGTCTTCTCCACTTCTTACACCTGCTTTTGTTTTTCAGAACTCGATCCGTCACAACCTGTCTCTGCACAGCAAATTCATCCGAGTGCAGAATGAGGGAACTGGGAAGAGTTCCTGGTGGATGCTCAATCCCGAGGGAGGGAAGAGTGGGAAATCTCCCAGGAGGCGAGCAGCGTCCATGGATAACAACAGCAAGTTTGCCAAAAGCAGAGGCAGAGCTGCCAAGAAAAAAGCATCCCTTCAGTCGGGTCAAGAGGGGAGTGGTGACAGCCCTGGATCCCAGTTTTCAAAGTGGCCCGCGAGCCCCAGCTCTCACAGTAATGACGACTTTGATAACTGGAGTACATTTCGACCTAGAACTAGCTCTAATGCTAGCACTATTAGTGGAAGACTTTCTCCCATTTTGCCAGAGCAAGACGATCTTGGAGACGGGGATGTGCACTCCATGGTATACCCATCGTCGGCCACCAAAATGACTTCGACCCTCCCCAGCCTTTCAGAGATGAGCAATTCCGAGAACATGGAAAATCTTTTGGATAACCTCAACCTCTTGTCACCAAACACGTCGATGACGGTGTCAACCCAGTCTTCATCTGCCACCCTGCTGCAGCAGACGCCGGGTTACTCGTTCCCATCCTCGACCACAAGCATAGGCTCACCAAATCCAGACTACAGGAAATTCACCTACGCTCAAGCAAGCATCAACTCCTTGCCCCCGATTCCTATGCAGACTCTCCAAGAGAGCAAAGCAAGCTACGGATCGATGAGCCAATACAACTGCCCTGCAGGGCTTCTCAAGGAGTTACTGACTTCAGATTCTCCGCCTCACAACGATATCTTGCAATCAGTAGACACTGGTGTTTCCCAGGCTGGTGGCAGGGCTCTGGGCCAAAACGTGCTGATGGTCTCCAACTCGGTGATGCCCGCCTACGGCACTCAACCTCCCCACAACAAAATGATGAACCCTAATGCCCGCCCTCACCAAGGGCACACCCAGCCAGCGCCCGCAGTTAACGGCCGTGCCTTGTCACACACAGTCAGCACCATGGCACACACGCCAGGCCTCAGTCGCTTGTCCACGGTGAAGACTTCATTACAAGTGCCTATGAGTCACCCCATGCAGATGACCACCATGAACCCCTACGCCCCTGCTACCAGCTGCAACGGCTACGGGAGGGTGGGAATTGTCTCCCTCCACCAGGAGAAGCTTCCCAGTGACTTAGATGACATGTTAATTGAGCGGTTGGACTGTGACATGGAGTCCATTATCCGTAATGACCTTATGGATGGAGAAACGTTAGATTTTAACTTTGACACTGTATTGCCTAACCAAAGTTTTCAGCATAGCGTAAAGACAACCACACACAGCTGGGTGTCAGGCTAGGATGTAGTAGGAGGTAAGCTGTGTTTTTTATAATCAATCTGAAAAAAAAAACCCAAACAGCTAAAGGGAAAAGAGGTGGCAAAATTCTTAACATCTGTGTGGGCAAGTGAGGTGCCTCTGGTACAGGTGGTCACTTCCACGGCCTTTGAAAAGCAGGTGTGCACTGGTGCATTAGGATGGCAGCTTCTGTTACTTCAAGTGGAGCACTAAAGTTTTGCCATTAATATTTGAAATAATAAAAAAAAAAGTACTGGTAATTAGCAATTAATGAAGTTCCACCCCCCCCCAATTAAATCTAGTTTGAGCATATTTTAATAGATGATATCTTTTGGTCTGAATGTTAATTTGTTCTTTTTGTCGTTTGTTTTGTTTTGTTCTTTTCTTCCTAGGCGACAGTTAAAATTCTCCAGTCTTGTCTGACAGCAGGAACTGAGAAAAGCAGTACAAAGATGTCCTTCACCTTCCTTTTTAATTTTCTTGACAAAGCTGTGCACATGCACAAGCTTTTTTTGGGGGTCTTTTTCCTTTTTTTCCTTCCTTTCATCAGAGTTGGCAGCAGACAGAGTATTTTCCTGTACAGGATGTTTGCCCAAGGTTTGCAGGTTATGTGCTGCTGTAGATAAGAACTGTGCCATTGGAAATTTCATTACTCTGAAGTGCCAAATTCACTACACCATATAATCACAGCAAAAGACTCTTTACTTACATCATGTTGTGCTTTTGGTTTTGTACAGTATGATCTGTAGAAGAATTGTTTTTTTTAAGACTATCTGTTTTGGTCCAAGAAAAGTTTATAAACTTTTGTAAGAATACTGTGATGATCTCATGCCCTAAGTAAGTTTTCACCTTCGTTGATGTTACCTGTGTTTGGATGAATTGAGATATCTGTGGACTTGCCTTGCAGCAGTAAAGAACTGCATTGTTTTACTCAAAACTGCCACACATTTCATATGGGAATGGTATAGCCTGTTAAATACGATCCTACTAAACTCACTGACTATTCAAAGCAAACAGTAGGTTAAATGCCATTTGCTAAGTTACCCGTATTCATGTAAATTTATGCAAGTATATATTTGGATTTCATTGTCAGACTAATTCCTTTATTGTTAGACTTAAGATAATTTTTGGAATACTTTCCAAGCTATTTTTCTTATAATTAAAGTCTACTTTTGTTACATAGTCAACTTAAAAAAAAATAAAATCTGAGATCTGGCAGCATTCATAACCTCTTCATTTTGTACAGTATTTTAACTGGATTAAGTACATGTTTTTTATCAATTTCCCTAGCACTTGGGAGTGCTAATAAAGGAAAAGCTTAATAAGGATCTTGAATACAAAACATTTCTGTCCCTTTTTTTTTTTGTTGTGTGATGTATAAATATAGACAACTTTATGTTTAGAAAATATTTAATCAGTTTTATATATGCATTTTTAGTAACGTCATCTGCTTCTACTATCATTTTAACTCTTGATTACCACAAAGTGTTAAGTATTCATTGTTAGATGCTTGTACAATGCTTCACATTTATATTTATTTCGTGGAGGTCTCATAATGTTTGTGCACTTAAGAGCAGGACCTTTGGAAGAAAATTCACCATTTTAGTAAATTTAATGACAAAAATTGTCGGTTGTCTTAATTAGTTTTAGGGTTTGTCAGTGTTTCTGTTGCAACACAGTATGTTTGAAGAGAGGCAAAAATGCTATTTTTGAGTGGGAAGATAAAACTTGTGTGGCACCCTGTTGCAGGACAAGACATTACTCTCTTTTTTTTAGTAAGAAAGATAAAGAAAGTGGCAAAGTTATATAATACAGGGGTTTTAAGGCAGGGGAGAGCATTTATGACAGAGGCCTTCTTCTTGTGGAGGAAGATGCTCTTGTTGGGGTCGGCGTGGTGAAAACTACCTGAGCATCTTCAGGACTGGGTCTTGGAGAAATGATTTCTGATTTTTTGTAAGTGCACGGTGGAGTTTTCAGGGATGTGTGGATAACAGGGCTCACCTGCCTTTTCACTGCTCACTACACATCATTTGTGTTCTAGAAATCCTTGGGGCTTTTCTGTGCACTGACAGGATGAACAGCTTTTGTGCTAGTGCTGGCTGTTGTGAAGAAGGGGAGAAATTATTTTTTTCCTCTGTTTTTTAATTTTTTGGGGGTTTTTCTCCTATGCAGCCCACAACAGGAAAATGTTCTAATTGAAACACATCTTCCCTGTAGTGAGGCAGAAAGAAATGGGACGTGCCAAGAAAATTTTTAGTAACAAGCCATATATTTAATGCTCCTGTTAACTACTTTGGGGAGCCTGTTCCACTGATCCACCACCCTCAAGGTCAAGAACTTCTTCCTGATATCCAGTCTCAATCTCCTCTAATTTCAACCCATTACCCCTCATCCTTTCACTCCAGCCCCTGGGAACAGCCCCTCTCCAGCCTTCCTGGAGCCCCTTCAGGCACTGGCAGGTGCTCTAAGGTCTCCCCAGAGCCTTCTCTGGCCAAAGTAGTCCTAAAATTCACCTCTGCACGGAGATAAAGATGTAATTACTGCTACACTGCATGGGGCTGCAGCTGGACATGCTACGTTTAACCAGATACCTCCTGTTTATTATTTACTGCTACTGTAGAACTTCTGTATACAGATATTTTCTTCATTTCCGTTTATGAATAACATGAATGTAGCTGGTCCTTAATTGCAACAGTCTGTTGGGAGTCCCTTTTGATTATTGTGAGAAAGCAGTTGTAGATAATCAGAGGTTTGGGCTGTGTGGTCAAATTTCTTTTTTTTTCTTTCTTTTTTTTTGTGGTGCCATTCTATTATTTGCAATTATCATTCTGGAATACTGTGAAGTCTCATGAAAGGACATGTTGTCTGCCTTGAAAACAAACATTATGTGACCTCTGGTAATAAATCCCTTCTCAGTAAAAGTACCAAGTTTCTGGAGTAACTTAGTTTGTCAGAATTATTGTAAATGATTGGTTTGTGAATTGTGCAGATGATCTTACCTATGCAGCCTTGTTTTTGACTTTTCTCTGGTTTGTACTGTTATTAAAAGTTTATTGTATTATAGAGCTGTTCAGATATTTTAAATATAAAGATGTATTGTTTCCATAATATAGCTATATGATATATGTTTAGGTAGTAGATGCATTAATTGGAAAGCTCTGCTTTGATAAACTGACAATTTGCCTACACTTATAAGCAAAAGTCATATTGCTTATTATTGGCTGAAGTCGACAGAGCATCCCTAAGAAGACAAGTTAAAATTGGACCAATTATAAAAGAGTATAAAATTTGCACTTGTGAAACCACTGGATGTATGTTAGTACTTTTTTTTTATTTTTTTACTGATTTGAAATTCCTATTTTCATGATGAAATTGCTAGGATCCTTAATTTATGACTGATTTTAAATAAGTAAGGTATTCTCGTGACGATGATGATGATTCTTTAGGTGATCACGATGTAAAATGCAGCATGGTTTATGCAAGCAAAAAGCAAATTCCTCGGCGTTAAAACTGCCCTTCTTTTTGAGGGTGTTCCACAAACCAGCAATATGGTGAGAGATTGGCATGTAAATACTGCTAGTCCCACTGGTGAGTGGTATGACAGCTCTTCAGTGCTTCACTGCTCTTAGTCACATGGCAGAATTCAAATTCAGACGTGGAGATTTTCAGCAAAAAAAAAAAAAAGTGCCTGATGTACTTCTACAGACACACCAGAACAATCCCTGACAGTTTGTTGTATAAAGCCATAAATGTATATAAATTCTGTTTCAAAGGTTTTGTGTCCTTTCTTGTATACAGAGAATGAGATTTGTACCAGGATTCTACTTGTGATTAGTAATCCTTCTGCTCAGATGTCGTAATCACTTTCCTTGCCGTGTAATCTTTTTAATGATGATGATCCCATTTGGACAATCCTGATGGCATTAGCAGTTTTATATGGAAAAATACCTCATGGTACCCAGTCTTGCCTGGCGAGCTGATACCATATTAATGAGCAAACACTAACTGCAGAAGAGTTAACAAATTTTCCATTACTTCTTATTAAAGGAATTTCTCTCTCTTGGCATCGCTTCTGGAATTGGAACTTGTAGCAGGTACAGGAACCTAATAGGGCTGTGTTACCAGTGTTTTATCACAACATAGTGTGCTAAAAGTAACTTGTTTACAAGTCGTTGAGACTAAACGCAAGAAGAATCCATGCCTGAATCTTAGGGCTCGTGAGAGATTTTTGCCTAGAGACTCTTTGTTACTGGAAGCTGCATTCAGGCAGCATCAGACCGTGTTGCCAGTGCTTCAGCGAGCCTAGTTCAGAGAAAATGACACCAAAAAAAAAAGTCCTGAAATTCTTTCAGAATGGGTTATTTGTAAGTAAAAGCTCTTAATAAAATTGCTATGACATGAGATGGTAATTAGTGTATCAGAATGTTATGTAATCCATTGTTGAAGAAGAAAAAAGGGGACGCCAACATCCATCAAAACTTAGGGAAGAAATCAGTTTTTTAGTCCAAATTACGTGTTAGAACCTAATGCTGATGAAGGTGGAAGAGAGACAGCTATGGAGAGACCATTTTTCTCCTTTCTCCTTTTCTCCTCTCTTCTCTGAGAAGTTCAAGTGAGTGTTTCACCTCTACCTTCCATTGCTGCTTTTGTCTTCCTGGAGCACATACCTTTTCTCAGAGTAAGAGGGTTTTTTGTTTGATTTCTTTGCCAAATATTGGGCTGTACATGCCAAACTGCACGGTGCCTCTCCTTCTGCAGCCCTGCTTGATGCTGCTGTGAGTAGAGAGAGTAGGAATGTTGTCTTTTTTTTTTTTTTTATTTAATTTAAATTGTGTTTCAAAA
Source organism: Ceyx melanurus (assembly GCA_024611195.1). Classification (NCBI taxonomy): domain Eukaryota; kingdom Metazoa; phylum Chordata; class Aves; order Coraciiformes; family Alcedinidae; genus Ceyx; species Ceyx melanurus. The sequence continues at coordinate 19,298 of JANHGL010021059.1, forward strand.
CAGAGCTGGAAGAAAGGAGGAGAAGCTGCCAAAAGAGACAGCCAATAACACCCACGCCACAGTAGTCTTGTGGGGCCCTGTTTGCCTGCAGGTGGGGAGGGAGAGGGGTGGCAGAGAGCAGCTTTAAATGAATTGCTGGTAAAAATGCCAGTTTGATCTTCAAGTGAGCAAAGGTAGGCCTAAACAGCACCAAAAAAAATTGCATTGCACACACAAAAATTCCAAATATTTAAAGAATAATTTTCCCTTGTACTTTGCAGTTCCATCTTTATGTTAGTTTTGCCCTGATTTTTGGTCTTTTCCAAAGGGGTTTTGCACATTGTGGGAGGCTGAGGATCTCTTCACTGATGTTTTGAAAAGCCTGACTTCTGGAATGGGAGGGTTGTAAGATCCAAAGATACCATATTTTGGGTTTTTTTGCAAAGCTGTTCTTGAAAAGGATGCGTATTTAATTAGTACATGACTCTTTACTGCTGGCAGGAGACAGTCAAAGCTTGTCCCTTGGAGGAAGGGGACTGGCTAGAAGTTGATGCCAACCTGGCAACAAGGGATGTGGATCTGCTGATCAAGCACAGAAACCTCAGAGCATCCTTGTGTTCTGAGTCAGTTCTGCATCAACCTAATAAACATGTTTTTCTGAAGAAACATCAGCTGTTATGGAACGCCAATTGATAAACCAATTAAAACTACAACTAGTGCTGAATGGTGCAGCCATTTATAGTGCAAGGATGGGTTTTGTGAAAACCCTGAGAAGGAAATATCTGCACTGAGCTGTGCACGTCATGCCCACTGCTGGAATTGCATGCAAATCCTTCTTCATTACCTGGTGATTGCCTGGGGTAGTGTTCTGGCATGTGCCAAAATGATAGCAAAAATGAGGAGGCAGGGGCAGCGCCCCATCTTATTTTGTGTTTTTCCCCTTGCTGTTGGACCCTGGGGCATTCAGAAATTTTGCATGTATTTTATTTTTTGCTTCTTGTGTGGGTGTTTATCACTGAGATGATGGGAAAGGGGATGAGGGCTTCGTGAGGACACCTGGAAGAGCACTGCAGGAAGCTTCTGATGGGTAGAATGGGGCTGTGGAGTGGAGATTCTGACAAGGAGTAAATACGCAGATGACGCTCTGAAAAGATATTGAGATGAAAGATACTGAGATGCTGGTGGGTCCAAAGGAGTGGGACAAGACTGGGGAAGGGACTGGAGGGAAAGTCTCAATAATTCTGTGATAATGAAGATGCTCTCAGTGCCTACCACTGCTTTAAAGGCTTGAGTGTGAGTAGTACTTGGCTGTCCAAAGTGGGGAAGCTGCCACTGCCTTCCCTCAATGGCCTGTGCTGTTCAATGGGTTTGAAGAAAGATCAGCAGAAGCAGTTGATGACCTAAATAGCTGAGTGCATCATTATCCAGGATAGTGAAATGTCAGGCTGTGCCAAGAGCTGTTTCGGGATGTTTTGTGACTAGCTGGTAAACCAGCAAATATGATTATGTGTTGGTAACTGTGAAATAACACACAGAGGAGAAGGGGAAAGTGAGACTAGTGCATTTGGATGAATAACAAACCCTAGATGAGGTGCTACCACCATGAGAAAAGGAGTTGGAAGGATTTCTCCCAAGTCTCAGCTCACAACTAGCTGTGGACAAAAAGCAGAAGTAAGAGTAGGAAAAGCAGATGGAAAAATCTCTGTTGTGCTGCTGCTAATGCACCTATATCATAAATACTGCATGCTGGTTGGCTTTCCAAGATGAGTATTGCAGGTCTACAAAGAGCCAGGAGCAGAAACTAACCAGAAGGGCTGAGTGAGGGTGGGTACAGACCAGAGAGGTGGCAGGGGTTTGTACAACTGTGGATGCTGTGGAGAAGGTGAATAGGAAATGATTAATCAGTTATTTCTTGTGACACAACTGGGGACACCCAATGAAGTGATCAGGCAGCAGGTTTCAAACAAACAGGAGGAAGTACTTCTTCACACAGTACATGATTAACATTTGGAACTCATCGCCACGGGATGTCGTGAAGGCCAAAAATATAAATGGATTCAAAAAAAGGAATATACAAATTAATAGAAGGTAGATCCATCAGTGGCTATTAAATACAATGGTCCGGATGCAGCCTCTAGCTCAGGAAGTCTCTAAATGGCCAGTTGTTGGGAGCTTGGAAGCATGTACCAGGGAAGGGATTACTCAGTCCATGGCTCAGTCCTTAATCTCTTTTCTCCTATGCATCTGCTGCTGGCTGCTATCAGGGACCAGACACTGGTGTAAGTGGACCTTTGATCTGGCCTTACAAGGGTGTCTTCAGGTTATTAGTTGTGCTGGGGATAGATACACCCTGCCTGACACCCTTCTGTGAGATGGTTTCAAACATCCATGTGTCCTTTTGCAGTTCTCTGTTGGTGGTGATGGACTGTCTGTGTTGGGAATCTTGGTACCTTTCACTGGGAAGCATCAACAGAGATGATGTTCTCATGAAACTAAGCAAGGAGATAACAAATGCAAAATACCTGGTTATATCTAAGCTTTTAGGGCAGTAAAAAAGTGCACAAGGGAGACAGAGCAGGAAGAAACAAAATCTCTGATCTTCCCAAGCAGCTCTATGTTGGCTGTGCTCAGGGCAGGGATAAGATAGTGTGTTCCAAATCCCAGCCTCCCTTCCACACTCATAACTAAAGCACTACTGGTTTTGCTTTTTGTGGCAGCTAAAGGGTTAAAGCCGTTCATGTGGGCATGTGAAAGCCTTCCAAAGATACTAGTGATACTGGTGATACTGGACAATGAGCCTAGCAATGTTTAGTGGAAAACAGAAAAGCTTTTTTTTTTTGCTGGATCCATAGTTTGAGCTCTTTGTGATGACAGAATTAGCAGCAGGCTTGTTAACTCACTCCACCTGACTGAGAAATGCTGACCTAAGGATGAAGGAAAGGTAAGGCTTGTTATCCTGCCTGTAGCTGAGACAGACCATTATAGGATTTGGTGTGAAGAGACACTGAGTAGACGTCACAACTGAGCGTTGAATGGCAGCTATAAATACAGAATGAGAGTGAATTTATGCTGTGTCTCACCAGTCAACACTCATGGAAACACAGACTTCACTCAAAGCACTGGAAATCCAATGCTAATGGGCTGCCATATGCATTGCAAACATGGCTTGCTTTCCTTAGATCTGTGTCCAAAGCTGCTTCCTCTGCAAAGCTTTGAAATGTGAAGACTGATCAACACTGAATCTTCTCAAAACATTCAAAAAGAATTTTTAAGAAAGCTGTCACCTCTCTATATTTCCCTTCAGGAGCAAGTGGTTATTTTCTCTAAATTTCCACCATTAAAAGAAAAATGGATCTATCTAAATATCCATGAATGTTTTAAAAATTAACAGCGTTTGGCACCTCAACTGACTGCAACCTGGATTTTTAATGTATTTCCAATTGAATAATGGAGAATCACACATTTATAAAGCTCTAGTTAGGCTTGATTATCAAGGAGATGCTCTCCCTTTTCCCTGCCTTTTTTCATCCACCTTCTCCTTGGTGATGGCTTTGGCAATGGCCAGTGACACCCATATCATGGGTGCAGTGCCACAGACTGGGTATCCAGAGCTTGTTCCTGTTGGTGTTTGCATCTGTTTATTATTTAGCAGTATATTATATATATATAGTATATTATTTAGCAGCTTCCCTTTTCCTCACTTTTATTAGCAGTGTTTGCAACGTGTGCTTTCCAAACATGATGCAAATATTCCTGTTTCTGAAAAAAAACCTTGCAATTGACAATCTGTGGCCAGCAATGGTTTTGTGTGACTGGTTTTGAAGGTCATCTTCTTAATTTGACTGAGCAAAGCCTCGTAATTCCCTAATTTAGGAGGCAATTGCATACCAACATTAGGGCTGCTTCTTGCACCTGAGTTAATTGGGTGATGATACAAAGCTGTTTCTGGTAGTCAGGGGAATTAAATCCAGCTGGGAGAGCTGCTGGGGTGGGGTCTTAGGCAGTCTTTTTTAGTCTGCAGTTGTGCTGCTGCCCTCCTGGTTGCTGGAATGTGACTCCCACCCATGGCACAGTGGAGACCATGAACCCTGGCAAGCACAGGCTCACCTAGACCTCTGCCAAACCCTTGGTTGTCCCCAGCTCCAAAGTCCCACTCAGGTAAGTCCCTCCTTCAATGCAAGCTCTTGGGAGCTGCCCACTGAGAGCCCCGAGACCTCTTTGCTGGTGGTGGCATGAAGGGAATGATCCTTGGAGGGCACACAGTGGTGATGGGTTTCTTTCTTTTTAAGGATTTAGTTTACCCAATTGGAAAAAAACTCCTTAAAGTTGCTTGTAGGATGGTTTCTGGTTCTGTGTGTTCAGGTTCTCAAAGGCTTTGTTGGTGCAGACATCATAAATTGTGCTCAGCAACTGTGAGAGCAGCTTGTGACTTTAGTGGCATTGGAAACCATCACAGGATAGCATATTTTTTATCTTGGGTGCTCTCTGTTGAAAATGGACTCACTTCTCTAGGGAATTCTAATTTTTATTATTATTTTTTTTTATGGAAGTATTGTTTTAAAATGTTAAAAGTGTGATTTTTAAGGTAAAGATGTGTTTACCATGTTGGGAAATGATTTTGCTTGTTGTTCAGGTGAATTCAGATGATTCTGATACATTGATAGGAACAGGTTTAATGAAAAGGGAGGAATTTTTTGCCTTTTTTTTTTTTTTTTCAAAATCATGGTTCTGATCAATGAATGTAATTACATTAAAAAAACCTGTATTCCTTCATGCTTTTTGGTGTTATATGCAGCTCTGAAACACATTTTACCTGTAAGTTTGATTAGATTTAGATCTGTGTGGAGAAATAGTCAACTTGCTTTTAGTCTCAAATCCTTTAGTGTGGAGCAGAATTCTAAACATAGTCCTTGACAACTGATGGCAATCAAGTGGTGCTTGGCTTTGGGGTACCTGTTTTTTATCATGTTCCTAGGGTCCTCCCCTTTTTGAAGAGATTTATCCTGCTACTTATCACTGTACATGGCAGAATGGGGGGCCCCACCGGGCTGGGTGTTGGAAAAACCCACTCCAGGAAATAATTTCTGATTTGTAGCCTTTGTGGTCTTTGTTGTGAGAAGGGTAGCAGGGTGGGAAAAGGGAAAGCAATGAAATTGATTGAGTAGCATGCTGGCAGGCAGGGTGATGATCCAAGTCTTTTCTATATGATTTCTATGTATTTAAGCCAGAGAGAAGCTAGGGGAAAAGAAAATAAAAAGGACCAAAAAAAGAAGTAAATGAGATTAGAAAAGAGGGAAGGGTTAGGTGGAAAAATAAATGGGAAAGAGCAGACTGAGTTGCTGGTCAGTGGAGAACAGAGATAAGTGGGAAGCACTACCAGGCATTCAAACCATGGCTGGGCAAGATGTGGCTGGTCTGAGAGTTACTGTGGTGCAAAGAGCCAGTGAGAGTTGCTGGGGGGAGCATGGTGTTAGTCACAGAGCCAGGCAAAGCAGCTTCTCAGACAGTATATCCTCTGGGGCACTGTCTGCTCTTCATGCCAAAGCTGATAGAGTAACCCAGAACAATAAGCTTCATAGAGTTATTCATAGCCAAATGAATATAGAATATTATATTTTAATAGTCCTGTATAAAATGAATAATCTAGACTACATATGGAGAGTGTTTGGCCACCAGGCTACTGGGAGCCATGGACTCCCAGCTCCTGGAGGAGTCATTAATGATATTTGTGTGGCTGAGCAAGTGTGAACCATTAAAGTAATCACATCATCAGTCATTGAGAGAACCTGGCACCAGGTGAAGCCATTCTCAGCACAGTGGTACCAGTGGAATCAAAATGAGGCAGATGCAGTGGAAATGGAGATTATTTAGAACTGAAAGCAGTCCTTGAAAAATCAAATTGTTGCCTGAATTCCCCAGGGCTACAAGCAGGGATGGATCTTGGGCGTTGTTTCCAAGACATCAAATCACTGCTCATATTTTGCTTAACACATCTTTGCTAGCTGAATCAGCTTCTAATCTGGCACCTGTTTGCTCACAGGTGAACTGCTGTTGCCTAAGTAAAGTGTCTAAAGGAAATGGTGGATGCATGCACACACCAGTTAGCAAGGCTGTGGGGGGCTGGTTTTTTGCCCACCTTTAGGCAAACCGTCAATGAGATTCAAGTGGCTGAGTTTTGGGATGGGGTTGGTAGTGGTCTGTGCAAACTGGCAGTCATCTGCAAAAAAAAATAAATTCCAACTGACACACCTTTCAGATGCTGCCAAACTCAACCCTGTCTGTGACTCCGCATCTTAGTGACTCCAGCTACTTCTGCCCCTTTTGCTGAGTGTTCAGGGCAGCTGCTCAGGGAGCTGATTCAGCCAAAAAATAACGTGCCAAGAAAAGAGGTCTTGAGAATGACCCATCTGCAAAGGAGCAGCTGTGGCTGAGAGGTGGAACTATGCTAGGGCAGCACATCCTCCAAAGCAAGGCACTGGGAAACCCAGACTAAAATGTAGGTACCAAGACTTACACCAGTGACAAAGAGCACTGACCAACAAGGGCTTTTTCACTTTTGTGCAAACCCCAAAGGATCCTGCTTTAAATATATATTTTTTTTTTTAATTTTTTTTGCTCATGCTCACTACACTTTTTAGCTCTGCAAAGCCAGCTTTGATTCAGAGAACCCAAAACACTGCTCCTGCTCTTGAACCTTTGGAGTCATTGCTTCTTGTCCTTTTACCAACCTATTTCAGGGCTGGAAGCTAAATAAATGCTGAAGCTCAAACCTTAAAGCTGCAACACAGCTGTAGATTTAGCAGCTTAAATTTTCCAATGAATGCAGTCAGCCCTGCCTGAATTAGGGTCTAAGTTCCTCCTGGCATGGAAAGCCACCAGTACTTATTCTTCCAGTGCTGATCTGGTAAGTCTAGCCCCATTTATGGTGCTAGCCATCACATTACCATTTGTTTGAGAGAATTCATGACGATTGATGCCCTCTCCACCCACTCACACCCTCAGGGGCTCTGGCCAATAGTTTAACCCCCTGCAGCAGAAACCAACTATGCACGCTTAGCAGTACAGAAGGGTTTCTTGGTTGGTTTGTTTTTTTTTTAGACATGGATGGATCTGTGCAAAAGAAGACTGTGAAATGCTCCAGTTTGCTCCCAAATCCTTCAGGTTTGGGTTATATATATATATTTTTTTATATATATATTTTTATTTATATTTTATATATA
>JANHGL010021059.1:33004-72475 GCA_024611195.1 Ceyx melanurus
ATTATCACTCATAGTCTCTAAACTCAGCTATGTAGGCTGTAATTTTCAGTGCAGTGTGCTGCCATGAAGTATAATAGGCAGATGAGACCAGAAAAGTGTTGTTTTTTTCTAAAAAGAGAGTTCAGGATAAAGTAAAAACATAAAAAATAATAAAGTTCTCACTTTAATGTTGTTTTTTAATGCTCTCATGTCCATGTTTCCCTCTTCTTTGTAGCAGAGATTTGAAATAAAGTAGAATAAGGTTGGTTTTTTTTAATCAAAGATGGCTTTTTTCCATCTCTGTGAAAAATCCAGGCGTGATCAAGTTGGAAGCCACGTGAACTGTGCATTTTCACAAATTTGAGGTACAAACTTGCAGGTCTTTTTAGAGGTCAAATCTAAAGATCTCTTCTGTACTGGCCACCTTCCAGCCCTGGCAATGTCCTCGTTTGCTTGCTCGGTGCATGCAGAGCCTATGGTGGGTTGGAAAACCTCTTGTACCACTGTGGGCTGATCTGGGAGCAGCTCCTGGAAGTGAGAACAGGATGAAAACAACTCTCCTGATCATGATCTTTCCCTGGTGCTCTAGTGGTATGAAGGAGAAAAGTTGCTTTACCCAAATGTGGGGAGGGTGGGTCAGTAAAATAAGGACGATGTTGGGAGGTTGAAGGGGTGGAAAATCAGTTTAGGTAGCTGATGTATTCACATTCCCCTCTAAATCCAGAACTCCTGAATTTTACAAGCTCTCTTGCTGTCATTTCTGTGCTAAGCAACTCTGTTTCCCCTCTGTCACAGCTCTTTAAAACCAGGATTATATAATTCAAAACAAAGTTCTGTGAAATTTCAGAGTTCCTAAATCTTTAATTCAAAATAATGATGTTATCTGAAAGCTTGTGGTGTGTAATTCTCTACCCAGTGCATACTATACTGCACAGAGAGATAACTCCATCTCCAAATTTCAGTCCAAAAGAAGTGAGAAGCTAATGCAATAAAAAGGATAAGGAAAGTACGTGTCAGCAGGGGCTACATACATGGTGATGTCAGACTGAACAGTTCATGTCTGTTTTCTACTCATAAATAAGAAAATATTTATTTTTCTCCCTCCTGAGATTCTGCAGACCCATTTATCCTCATGATGCAGAGCTGGAAGCAGCAAAAAGCACAGGATGGGCAGGATTCTTTGAATCAGAGTGGAACTAAAAGTTGCTATTAGAGATCCATTGGGTTGACAGAAATGCTCAGTGTCCAAGGTTTGATGTTTTCTTCCCCATGTGGATGAGAAGAAGGGTGAGAAGCTTTTCACATAGCAGCCTGAGCCAGGAAATATTGATTTCTTCTCAGCATCCCCAAAAAAGATGCACTAAGCAGGCATGCTGTGCTGATTCTGCTTCTAAATATTCACTTTTTTTTTTCCCAAACATGTGAGAACACAGAGAACCATAACCATGTGGAGTTGGCAGTGTGATCTCTGACCACGTGAGGGTTTTTCAGTCCAAGGTAGCAATATTGAAGTGCTTTGCAAAAACAGGCTCTAACTGGGAATTAATTCCTAGACCTCTTGAAATATTTTCATGACCTGCTGAAAGATCTGTGCAAGAGAACGGGGAATATTTTGTTTTTCACTTGCTTCATGTCAGAGCTTTGCTAGAAAACAGAACACAAGGCAGCTGTTGTCAAGAGGCTGGAGTTCATATTCAGTGGAAATATTTGGTGTACACAGTGGTGAGCAGGGCTAGGCAAGCATGGTACCAATGGCACTGCTTGTCAGCCTTGCTCTTTGCCTCTCAGCATCAGGTCTGAGGCAGCTTTTGGACACACTATTTGTCCTGTCTTTGAACAGGAGCAAGACTTTGCTGAAAAAAACAGCTATTGAGCTTGGGTTAGTGGCAAAATCATGAATTTTTAAGCAGTTAAAATCAACAGATGGCCTCCAAAGAAGCCACCTGAGATCAGGCAATGCTGCAGCAGGAGTTTGTTGTGGGAACTTGATTCTGTTAAGGATGAGGTCCCTCTGATTTTAATGGGTGTTTCTGCTAGCTAATTCTGCTGTAGAATGAGGTTCCCTGTTTGAATTTTCTTCTCCCATTTCCTCTTTCTCCATTCAACAGAATTAGAACTGATGTGCAAAGTGCTTATATTACTAGGAACAACAGTAGGAAACCCTTTGTTAACCTTAATTTCCCATCTAATATTTCTCTGCAGCGTCAGCTGGTCTCCAAGGAGATAGAGTTGTTGACAATAACTCCAAATTGCTATGTAACTGTCAGGTTGTGCAGCTTCTAAAGAGCACTGTGTTAATTTTGCCCCTGCTCATTTGTTGATGGTTGGTGTATTTTTCTTTTCCCAGACATCATGCAATATCTAGAACTTCTTATGTCAATCAAGTGCTAAGTAAATGACAGACCTGAGTTTCCTTAGAAACAGTATATTTCTATTAAAGGATAAATCCAGGAGGTTGCTGAGCCCTAGTCCTGGGAATCCTGCAGTTTTTAGGGAGCCAAGAGAAGGTGAGAGCACTCAGTGCCATAGCAGCTCCACAAAAGAATAGAACTTCCCAGGAGCTGCATTTTCTGTGAATGAAAACAAAGTTTGGATTAGCATTTTGGTATTTGAGCTGTTCTCAACCATTAAATAGATTTGTGAAGGCTGGACATTACAAACGTATGTTTTGGAACATCAGCATGCTCTTGACAAGGAGAAATAAAATAGATAAGGACATGAAAAGAAAAAGATGTGAGATAAGGAATAAAAAATAAAAGAAGGTTGATTCCTTTGCTTCACTCCTGAAGGGGGGAAAAAAAAAAGCGAGGCGATTCATAGAAACAGTGACTCAGAGCAGTAATGATTAGTGAAAGAAATAATGAGTTTACGATTAGCCTTTTTTTCCTGTGTGTTCTCATGTTTGGGTAAAGCATATTGTTCTTCCAAATGTTGAGCGGACATTTATCACATCCTCTGTCATCATTATTAGTGACAAGTCAAGTCTGAATACAAACAAATGGAAGAAGTTAAGTGTTTATCTGACTGGGAATTCTTTCTGATAATGTCTCCTGAAATTCTTTCCATCTTGTGTACTGGCTGGAACTGAAGAAGCATTTTGGCCCTGGGACACACTGGGTGTATTACCATGGTTAGAGGGAAGGAGCATCCTTTTTGACTCCTCTAAAATCAGAATAAAGAGGCCAATTTAATTCTCAGGAGCTTTTGGAAGATCATTTGATTTGAGAAAAGAAAGCAACTCTTCTGGTTTTAGGCCCCACCCACTCTGGAAAAAAATAGGGGAAAAAGAACTATTTGATGGTGATCTATGTGAAGCTGAAATAAAAGGAATTTGGGGAGCAATGACTTTGGCCATGGCAGTGAGTAATCAGTCCTTGGGGATGCTGTGGCATTGCACCAGTTTGTAATGCACAGATCCATATTTCAAATCAATCCATAATGGCCCTTAGACAACTTTTCTGATATGAAATAACTGAGATTACTTTCACATTACACAGCTTTCTCTTTAATTTTCCAGTCCTCGCTGAACTGAAAATACAGTAACAAATACTTTTTTTTTCATGTGGTATTTCAGTATTTCCCTCCTGGTCTGAGCAGAGGAAGCAGAGAAGAATAAGAAAATAAATAAAATCAAGTTAGTTTTTCTGGAGGATCAAAATTGTTTAATTTGAGTTTTGGGGCAGAAGTTGGAAGTGCTTTTTATTTTTCTACGAGTTTATTTTCCTTCCACCCTGGTCGTGAACACTGTGCACTTCAAGATAACATTGTTCACAATCTTATGCAATTTATACATAAACTGTCTAAATGAAAGGGAATATTTAAGTTTGGAGAGAGCTGCAGATCTGATTACAAGAGCATTTTTGAAGGATAACAAGCGTAGAAAGAAATCAACTGGATGTTATGGAAAAGTAGGGCCAAGAATCTTAAGGCTAGCCAGAGAAATTAAGGCTTTTCCTTTGGAAGGTTTTAAATCAATTTAGTGTTGGTAAAAACTCAGACTCATAGCAGAGGAGAATGATGCCTTATATTTATTTACAGGCACGGCTGGCATGTGCCAGTGCCAGCATCACTTGTTTTGGAGCACACAGTTTATGCCTAAGTTTATTTATGGTGTCTTTCCACCATGCTTTGGAGACCCTCCACAAATATTAGCAGCCCTCCAGTGAGGCAGCATGGTGAGGGAGATGGCAAAAGAAGTGGTAGCTTTCATACATCTATGTCACCACTGGGTCTTTCAGGAGAAAGAGATGACTCTGCAGAATACAAGAGGAAAAGGTGAAAGTTTTCCCTCTGCCTCTGATAGCAAACTTGAAATGGCCAGAGGAAGAAATACTTAGCACTCACAAAACATGTTTGGCTTACTGAAAAACCCTGGGGACAACAGCACTTCACTGGTTTGACAGAGGCTTTGCAGTGGTAAAGCACCAGCCAGATTTTATGCCCTGCTCCCCCAATCTAAATGGATGTGAGACCTTTGGGACTGGCTCCAAAGGTGATGAAGTTGGTCAGCTTTCATTTCCTCTCATTCTTTGATTTCTCTCCTGAGGATGCCTTCAATGGAACGTAGTAAATTGATTTTATTGTTATTTTTGGTGATGAGATGACAAGGACCCAGTGGGACTAGAACAGAAATCATGAGGGTGGTGGGTTATATTTTTTTGGTTAGTGGAGAGTTTGGTTTTGTTTGGGTTGTTTTGTTTTTTTTTTGCTTGTTTGTTTTGTGCATTTGTGTGTGTTTTCTATTCTCCAAATAATATTTAATAATTTAAATTTTCTGGGACTGCTTTTTAAGGAGTTTTTCTCTCTGCTGACCAACATTCAGGTGGAAACTGAGGCTTCTTTGTTGCTTTTTCTGTAGCTGGGTGGTGTGAAAAACTGAAATTCTGAAACTCTGCAGCTGCTGTTGCAATTAATCCTTTTTCTGCTCTTGAAAAAAAATAGATTATCAAAGTCACAGCTACATATTTCTGTGATGGGGAAAAATAATTTTCTCTTGATAAAATAATTTGTTCATTGCCCATATACACCAAGGAGTCAAAACAACAATTAAAAAAATATATTTGCATGCATTTTTTTGTGTGCACCTTACAGAAAACTTGCATTACAATTTCATATTTTATATTTTAATATTATTTAGATTGAATAAGATGATTTATTCAACTCTAAATCTTTGCCCCACTGGACGTTGGGTTTTGGCTGGATGGGTTTGAGCATTATAACCAGTGTCACTAGGCTGAAGCTTCTGAGATTGCCAGTGACATCAAAGAGCCTGTCAGCCATTTGACAGCCAAGGTAAAGAGCTTTTTTACATGCCTGGTCTCACTCTTGAATCAGGGTTGCCACCTCCACTGGTAATTTAGCAGAGAAGACATTTACTCTTCCTGCCTGTGAGATAGCATCTCCTTGAGGAAACGTCTCCTCCCAGTTTTCTGGCCTCCCTAGAGAAAAGAAACATCTTAAAGTCACGTTATCCTTCTCTGCAAGGAGCCTGTGTTTATGTCTGTACACAGCAATACCTTTGGCTTTTTAACTTTCCAACATGTACCCTCTAGTGTTTTGGTCATCTCTTGAGTGATAAGGAAAACACTGAGCCTGAAGGGTTCTGGAGGCTCTGTTTTTATTTCATTTTTCCTTATTGTGGTGGTGGTCTGAGGTTTTAGAAATGTTGTGACCAAAGAAAAACAAAATTCCCACTCAAAAAAAATCTTAAATGAAAAGCAAAATAGTTTCTTCATTTATTCAGTGCCTAGTTTCACATTCCTGTTATCTGACCTACTGTAAGCTCAGGTATTTACAGTAATGGTTACTCTGAGATTGGCTCCACAAGAAGCAATAGATGAGGCTATTAGTCCATAAATAATTGCTGAAATAATGTAGGTATTTAATAAATATTGAATTATTTAAATAGTTTGGGATTGTGTAACCAGCTCCTCCCACCATTTTGCTCTGAGGTAGAAGGATTAAGTAGGTTTCTTACTTCCAGCTACCTGCCCAAACGAATTCTTCACCTGATACTGACTCGTGACTGTATCCAGCAGTAAGATTTACAGCCCATCTACCTTCAACTGGGTGCTTTTGGTAGGTCTCTGGAAACCTATCTGCAAAGAAATACACTCTGCCTTCAAGGGAAAGGAAGCAGCATCACTCTTGGGAAGGCTGAAATGGAGTTGCAGAGGGAGCTGGGGTGAAGCATCTCATCTGTTATTAAATGCATACCTAGGTGGGGCTTTCCTGTGTTACTCCCAGTTCTGCAGGCAACCAGCATTTCCCTGACTGTGCCCTAGCTGGGAACTAATTCTATTTTTTATATCCTTTCTGTTGAGAGGCTGTTTCATACTCAGTCCCCAGCTTTCTTCTAACCATCACTGAATAAATATCTAAGCCTAATGCTGCTTTTTATCTTCAGTAGCTCTGCTCCTTATCTGGTATTTTCAGTGATACGTGCAGACAGAAATCATAATTCTTCCTTTAAACTCAACTTCTGTGATGGACTCTTCACGACTCTCATTATCTTAGCCTGATTTTGCACCTCAGTATCTCTTCAGGGTGAAGCTAATGTTTCTTGGGCATGGATGAATGAGTTAAACATATAAACATCACATTTCTACTAATCAGAAAGCAAACAAAACATCCCCATTAAGTATAGGAGCTAATAGGAGCAAAATAGACCAATCAGTAAATAAAAATCTTTGCTGAAGGACACAGTGGATTCAAGGAATTTACACCTGACAGAGTAGACAGAGAATAATTGAGATGAAAAATCCATTGTGGGTTGCTCAATAATAAAACTGCATCTAGCAAAGGAAGTCCCCCGAGCTGAAAATGCTTTGAGGCTGTGAGAGGGAAGTCATACATGTGTTTGTCCTATTCTTATTCTTCCTGTTCTTACTCTGGTGACTCTTGAAGAAAGGATAATAGGCCAGGAGGACCTTTGGTTTCAACTAGCACAGCCATTTGTATGTTATCACCATTCCATGGTGCATCACTGCTTTATGCTACAACAGCAACTCTTTGCCTCCTCTGGAAGTGCCTTGACTGACATATCCTAGAATCACATTTGCTTTTTCTTGTAGTTGCATCACTTGGTAGCTGAAGTCATCCCCTAATTAACAAATGCTCCCTGCCTCTTCTCCTCCTCATCTCCAGTTAATGAGATCTCTCAGCTCATGGTAGCAGTTCTCACTATTACTCTCTGAATATATCACCTTGTGTTGAGTAGCTTTGAATTTCATCCCATTTTCGTGTCTCCAGTCACCTTGCTCCTCCAGTTCTTGGCTTTGCAAGCCTCCCCTAGAAAAACAGGACCTGGCTCCTTTATGCTGTGAGCAAATAGCAGCAGCACATTTGTTTTTATATCAAGGTCACTTGCAAAAAGATTAAACAAGATGAGGCCAAAGCTGCTCCCTGAGTAATTCTATTGGTAGTGTCTACACACTGATGCTTCCTCCTCTGTCAGAACCCATTGCTGTCTCTTCTTCACCTACTCCCTTCCCACTTCCAAGTTCTGTTATTTGGACTGTGATTCTGCACAACCTGTGCACGGGGAGGACCTTCTGGGCTAGATCATCAAAGGCAGGTAGCACTGGGTTAACTCCTTAATGAAATCAGCCTTTGACATCATGGTGGTGATGGGCCAGCATTAATAGCCCCCCCAAAAATGTCACTAGTCTTACTTGAAAGAGCAGATCTACTTTCACAGCCAAATATTTGGGTTGTTTCCTGGAGAAAAACTACTTTAGATTCAAATGATGGTGTTGCCTTCTCTCCCATGTTGTAAAATGACACAGTGACACTCATAACCTTTGGTTAAAACTTCATTTGCTTCTGAAGTTGCCATCTCGTTGCTATGGTTGTGCATAATGTGAGCTAAACTACAGGGATGCTGCTAAGCTGGGGGGAATACACAACCCTTAAAAACCAGATGAGTAGAAAATGATTCTTCCACAGACACAGATGAGGGACAGCTCTTGTAAATTTATCTCCAGGGACTCCTTGGGATCAGAGTTGCAGAAGTATCTAGGACCTAAAAGTGAACTTGAGTGTTGGAGATGATGGTACCAGGGACTTGCTATCAGTGTGAAGAGAATATCTCCTGTGCTTGGTATCCATTTTCTTCCCTCCAGCCTTTTGTGAGAGGTGTTTGAATTGTCTAATAGATTTAACATTATTTAACATGAAATGATGTTACTCAGGCACTGGCAGTTCAGGGGTTTGTGTCAGAGGAATGTGACAGTGTAAGCTCTTCCAGATGCTAATCCAGGTTTTTCTGGATGCTCATTCTCATGGGACTCTCCTGTGGGGTTGCTCCTAGCTAAGACCCATCTTTAAGACTTGTTTTCTTAATCTGAGAAACAGGACAAAGAAGTAATTTTGATATAAAGGAGTCAATCAATGTCACTGTCTCAGCAGAATGTTCCCTGTCTCTTGAAAAGCAGCACTTTAAAAGAAGAAGTTTGGCAAATCTGGTTTCTGAAGCCAGGTGATCAGTCCCTAAATCCTTATTTACAGGAACCATCCAAAGAAAAAATGACTTTCCATGGAGTTGCCAACAGCTTGGCTCCAGGGAAACTGAAATTACTTGGAACTTATCAAAAGATTGCTGGGTTACTTAATCATTACACCTGCAGCTTTCTCCAACCTGGGGTATGTGTATGCATTTTAGAGACTCAAACGATATTCACATTGATTGTAATTGGATAGGCTTTGCAGTGGCAGAACTCCACAGGTTTTAGGACATGCACCTTCAAGCAGCAATGCAGGGTCTATAGTTTAAAGCATCTGCCTGCAGAGAAAGAGTGTTTTCCTACTATGTAACTCAGTAATTAATTGCTCTGTCTGTTAATTGATTGAATACAAATCCATCTCGTGGAGAACACTTGCATTTAATTTGCAGGAGGGCAATAGAAACCAGTTCTGTTAACTGTTGTGGCTGATGTGCATGGCAAGGGCTGTAATTTTACTGTCCTCAGTTTAAAAACAACTATTTGGAGCATTTAGTGCTAGTGCCACTGCTTTCTAAATGACTTTAGAGACAGCATTTCTTCCTCTCGTGTCACCTGGGGAAGGGTGATTTTCAATTGTGCTTTCAGTGAGTGAATGGGGAGGAATGATGCTTTTCTCTCCTCGTGGCAATGTCTCTTCCTCATTGCTAAAGAAAATTCCAGCATGGTGGCAACATCTCTGAAGTGTTACAATCCTTCAGCTAATACTTAGCACTTATCTCATGGTTTTGTTTGTAGATTTTCCCAAAGAGGGTAAATGTTTTCACCTCTCTAAACGAGTCTGACAGCGACACAGCCAAGTGAAGTGATCTGTGCTGGAGAGAAAACACTCCTGCTGATGTTTATGCACTTGCCATCACCTTCAGCTTACTGTGAATCACAGCTCAGCCCTAAGTGAATTAAAGTGGACCTTCCTTCTGAGGTCCTTTATTCCTAGCTATGGTGAAGCAACACCTAATGGAAACAAGCTTTGCAAGCAAGTGCTAAGCTAAGTTTTATGTGCAAGGTGATACACAAGGTTTACATATCAAGACAACTAGGAAATAAGTGAAGAGCTTCAGAAACAGATGTAGTCTGTCAACATGCTTGAGCTATAACCAGAGAAACACTGGCCACGTGTGCAGTGCTCTCCTTAAGGCATTCCCAGGTTTTTTCCCAATGCTTCTCCTCTCCCTGCTGCAGTAGATAGCTTGAAAAGTGATCTGAATCACCAAGGCACTTCTCAAACCTGTGGTCCTATGTGTATCTCTTCCAGATGGAGAAGAGAGCGTGGGATTTCTCGCAGGGCTATGTGACTCCCATAAGTGATAATTACCTTGGTATGGACTCAACAGCTCGTGAAGGATCTGACACCAGTGTTGTGTCATGAGAAAAAAACCCCAGCATCTGTAGGGATACCACTAAAGAAAGGTAGGCAGTTCTCCCCAGCAAGCTCATAGTGGGCACTGAAGGATAGAAGATGTAGGAGATGATGCATTTTCATGTGGAAGTTTTCCTGACTCCCAGTAGTTATCTGCTGGGCATTTCCTCAGCTGGCAAGCTACCAGGCAGGGAGGTGAGCCAACTTATATTTCCTAGCTGTCAATAGGTTATATTTCTTACTCCCAAGCTCTCAGGGTTGTCACAAGTCTTGTGAACGTACTTGGTTGCTTTTTAAACTGCTTAGCATCCACAATTGTGAGAACACAGATGAACTCAGTATGTGTGTGTGTGTGTATTTTTTTTGGTTTGTTTTGAATCTGCCATCTGCCAGTTTTGTAAAATGCTCCTAGTTCTTTGCATGAGGGGTGAAATGAAGACATTTCCCTGCTTTCTCCATGCTAATCAAGATTTGATACATGTCATTATATGTCATATTCCTGTTCAGTCCCCATTTTTCTGGGCTGAAGTGTTCCTGTCTCTTTGCCTATTGCTTCTACAGAAGTTGCTTCATTTTTTTTTCCCTGCAGCCCTTTCTTTGGAGATGGGGACCAGCCCCACTGTGCCTTGATCCCATTAAAACATTGTTTCCATAAATATTTGTACTAATAACAGAAATTAGGCAACACCCTCTTTGCTGCAAAGCATAGTATTAACCAGGGAAAAGAAAGATTGGTGATTGAAAATGAAGAATGAGCTCTGTGGTGAATCAGTCGAAGCTCTTCAAGGGCATAGTAAGAGTTATTGTTCCAGATTGGATGTATGGCAAATAGTTGTCAGCCTTGGGATCAGTATTGTCATTGGACATGTGTATGCAGAAGGGAACATGCTTTTTTTTAACTGAAAATGAAAATTACGACTTTTTTCTTGACAAATCCACCCAGCTGAGGCTGTTCTTGGGTGATTCTCACAGAGCTGCTATGATGGAAAGCCTCTCTCAACCCTGGGGTCTCTGCTTTCCAGTCACCTGGGGCATGCACATCTTATTCACACAAAGTCCCTGCAGACACATCTTTAAGAGTTGTTCCCAGCAACCATTCTTTGGTTGCTTGTCCTTCTGTTCCTGCAAGAAGTGGGGTTCTAGGAGTGGATGCAGCTTCCATTCCACTCTGCCTGCCCAAAATAATGCCTTGCTTCTTTTATTTCTGTCATGCATGTTCTCTAGATATTTTTTCATATAAATACAACGGGGCTCGAGGGCTTCTCATCACTAAAGCAAATCTTGAAAATCAAAGCTGTAAGTAGGAATAAGTTAACTGGGAGCTGCAATTTATTTTTCACCCCAGATGACACCTGCAGACCATGCCCTTCCTGGGTAAGAGGCAGGAAATCTTCCACCCCAGCACAGCAGCTACACACTTACCGGTTCTGCACCCTCTGACTGTCACTTTCCTCAAAACAGATAGTTGCAGTTGTTTTGAGTGGAGGTGATGGGGAAGGTCTGGCTGCAGGCTGCAACCAGCAGCTGGGAGATGGGTTTGTCCACAGTGCTGAGGTTTGCACTGGGGAGGTTACCAGCCTTGCAGCCTCACCTCCAAGTTACGAAAGGATTTGTGCAGTAACTGGTCTGATGTTCACACAGATAATGTGTCCACGTGTAGGAGCAGGTCCTTCACCAGACATGCTGCTTTGGTAACATCTCTCCTGCTTTTCCCAAGCACGGGATTGGCCTCAAAGCAGTTTTGTTGCAGCGTCATTCCTTTCTCTGACCTTTTAATTTGGCATCATCAAGCAGCTGAGGTGTGAATGGGCTCATTTGCTTTTATTGCTGCATCTCTTTTTGCTCCTGACAGCAGCAAAGATGCTTCCCTTGTGTGTTTCCCCTGGTAGAAGTGGCTTATTTGTATTCCCAAGAGATAGACACCCTCAACTCATAGAAATATACCTTTTAAATGCCCCATGTGATGGTTCTCACAACACCCTGTGCAGGAATTTCTGTTTCTACCAGGATAGCAAAATTTTCTACCTCAGGCTGCTGTTGTGCTCCTATTTCCTAAAATCCCAAGGCAGCTGCAGAAGATTTGATGGTCCATAGCAGAGAACTGGGATCTGCACTGGTCTTCCCCTTTTGTTTTTGCACAAGGATACAAAGCAGGGCTAATTTCTCAGGAGGGTTTGCTCAGTGCTGTCAAAGCTGCAAGAGCACAAATTGCTCTGGTGGGAACTTTTTGGCCAGTGCAGTCTTTCTCAGGAGGTTTTTGTGTCAGGTGCAGCTTCTGGACCACTCTGTTGTGACAAGGTAGTTCACACAACCCCTCCCAGCCCTGAGGTTTGTGGCTTTTCAGATCTGCTGGCAGTGAGGGGAGGAAATGAGTTTACTGCTCAGCCTGCCTCCCTGGGTCTTGCAGACCTGGTCCTTGTGTGAGAAAGCACCCAAGCTCCAGCCAGCACGGGTGCATGGGTCCTCCAAAACTTGCCAGAGACCTCCCCATGCTTCTGGAGTCTGCTGATGCTCACACAGGGGCTATGCTCCATCTCCTTTTAGCTCTCTATTAACAACAGTTAAGTGGGTAAAAGACCTTTCCCTTTTACCTGTTCCTAGCAGAATGAACCCATCTATGAGGAAAAATCTATTGTGCACAAGGTATTTCAGTATGTGGGGTGCAGTGCAGGTATAAGTTTCACCCACGGTCACCCAAAAGGATTTTCTCACCTATTATTTTTATGGGACATCACTGTCCAGAATCAGACTATAAAGATCAAGGAGGGGAAGGAAGAGTAGTGGACACAACTGGAGGTCTATTTCTTGTCTGTCCTAATCATACTGAGCTAATCTGGCCCTTTTATGACAAGTGGTGTCCTCTCTCTGCCCTGGCAGAAGAACCTGGTCAGTATTTTTTAACTAACAGTGTGAGATACAGAAAAAAGTGGGTTTTTATCTGGCCTCATGGCCACAAAGAGAGAAAGCAGCATAACTCAGGGGCAATAAAGGATGCTTTCCTCAAAACTGCTGATGTGAGGGACAGCCTGAGATCTCCTGAGGTGGGAACAAAGACCTGGAGCTGAAAAGGAAGGAGGCAGATCACTTGACTAACACAGTATTCTGCACTGAGCAGGTTGCTCCCATAGGGGTACTATTTTGCCACCATCACCAGGCTTTACCATACCCTTGCAGTAGGAATGAATGGGTTTGTTTATGCTAAGATGCTTAGCATATTTTAGCAGCTCTTTACAAAGATCATTATCTATAATTAGGTAAGTGTGCATAACTGTTATTGCCCTTGTGTTAAAAATTGCTGCAAATGCAGCCGAGGAGGGAGTATATTATAACTTAGACATCAGATAATTGGACTTAATTTGCTTAAGAGAACTACTAGTTGTGGCCACTTGAAACAGCAGGTCTTCAGCTCGGGAATAAAATGCTTTTCTAAAAGTATTTAGTGTTGCTGTTCTTATCTCTGTCAATATTTCCACTAGAGATAAGTGGTTTTGTGACTGAAACTTAGCATATGAAAATGTCAGTCAGTGAACTGCTGAGCATAAAGGTCCTGATTTTGCCTTTTCTCACAGACATCTGCAAGTAGAAACAGGCTGCTGTTTCCTAAACTTCAGTCAGTTCTGCTGAGCTATGGTGAAGTTCACTGGTCCCTTTCACACTGATCACATTTCCAGTCAGGGTGTAGAGGTGCATTTGCAGCTCGTGTGGCAAGAGTGGATTCAGACGTGGCTAATAAAAGCACCTATGAATTTAGTGCCTATTCCCCCAAGGCTGAAAATCACCTTTCTGCACAAGCTTGGCTCTAGGTCAAGCTTCCAGCAGCTGTTTTGTGAAAGACTGTGCTGCCTTTACTTGCTTTCAGAAAGGAATCACTAATAAAACCATGCACAGCATCATCTGCTACACTGCATTTGTACCCAGCTGCAGAGTGTTGGTGTTACAGCATGAACACTATGTAGACTCTGGGCATCAATGCAGCCCAAATATCTTGATGAGAATGAATTTTGCCCTTACTCTCTGCATCCCCTGCCTGTAGTCTGTTCAAATGTCTTTTTGACAATCCTAATATACTTTTCACTTGTAGAAAGAATGGATCCTGCTCCCATTCTTTCAGAGCAATTATTTTTAAATGCCTGCGTGGCATTCTCAGCTTTGTCAGTGAAAATGTAACTGGTTCTTTTCTTCTTTCTGTCTTAATCTTGAAAGTCTGGAGGTGGAAATTGACTGCCTGTCTCAGTTGATATGTGAAACAAATAAAAAATTAGCTATGCTGCTAGTGTGTAATGTTTGGGACTTAGCATTATTCTCTGGGTGTTAGTCAGTGCTGACTAAACAGTTGTTAGTTTTCTTGGGTTCTTCTCTTCAGTCTCTTGGATCTCAGATGAAAGCCCTGTTGAGCAGGTTATAGAGACAATCTCCAATTGACATGGGGTAAAGGAATAAGTGAAATGGCTCTAGCTAGAAACCCACTCCAGAATATCTGAGAGTTTAAGAGGAGATTTGTTTAGTTGGCTCCAGCTCAGGTAGAAGAATGTCCTACAGATAACCATGTGAGTAACCAAGGAGATTAATGTGCAAAGGTAGTTTTAAAAATACTGTCTTGTAAGAAAAAAAAATAATCTAAAAGCATTCTGAGAAGATGATCTTGGCTATGAACTAATACCCATGCAATATGGGTGGCCAAGAGACCAAGCTGCAAGAGTGAGCATGGGATCTAAGCTGTCAGATAATTGAAATGGCCTTTATATACCTTAAGCACCATCTTTTTCCTCTGTGCCTTTGCTAACTTAAGTTAATACCAATTTGGCAGGTTTCCAGGACCTCTTTCTTTAGAAAATCCAAGCTCCTTGGGCATCACATGCACTTGGGGATGAGGATTCCACCAGAGAGTGAAGTGCTGTGGGGTCAAGCGTCACAAAAATAAACACTGAGTGCCTTTGAGGGTGTAGTCTGAAGTGAATGGTGGAGTGAAGGATGCAAACACCAACGTTAACACTAGAAAGGATGCTGCATACTCTTTCTTTTTTTTTTTTTCTCAGCAATAATTTTGTAATGAGTGTGAATGCCCTGATTAGGTGTGGCTGTGGCAGAGAATGCTTCATCAGCCAGCCTGAGCTATTGCAGCCTCACAGAGCAATGACTGAAGATAACTGTCTATGCCAGAACCACTGTATGCTACTATCACCTAAGGAGAAAGGAGATACAACTGAGTATCCATCTGCAATAGTCATTGTTGGCTTATTGGCTTGATTATTCTCTTTGGATATGTATTCACTCAACAGATCACAGCAACCCCAAAGAGATTAATTATGTGTATTTTTAAATTCCCTAAGTGCACATTTGCATAACTAGCATTTTTAAATATTCATAAATACATATTTGCTTGATAGATTGTAGAGGCATCATTTGCAACTTCAAAAGGGACCTTTACTTAATCATATCAGAAATGTTAATCATTTCTTGAGGCTCAGACGTATGATCAGCATATTGTGGCACAATAAATACATTGAGCATCAGCTGAGGCACAGGGAGTGCATGTTCCTACCCTATGGCACATGGGAGGAATTCTGACCCAGCTTAACCCCCTGTAGCTGTGGTTTAGCTGGGCCCTCTTTGCATTTACTACAGACAGAAAGCAGACTCATCCATCACTGCCACAGATCAGCTCATTTGGTTTAAGTGGTTCCTACATTCTTGCTGTCTCCTTTTTCCCCAGTGACAAAAGGCTTGCAGGCATGCCACTGCCACATTCCTGGCCAGGATGTGTGCCCACATGGCAGCTCCTCAGCCTCATGGCCTGTGTCTGGAGTCTTAAATAGAAAAGACCAGGAAAAAAACTTGAGCACTGAAGCCATGATTTTGGGTGACTTGGTCTAGGTGCCCCTGCTCTGCAGGGGGGTTGGACTAGATGATCTTCTAGGTCCCTTCCAACCCCTAACATTGTGATTTACTCTAAAGCATAACTCATTCTCTGGCACTTTGAATTCCTTCAGGAATCTGTCTCTCCAGAGGGAGACACCTGGCTGAGTCCTGGGAATAGTTTATAAGGGAAGCCTGTGTGGGTGCCCTCACCCTCCACAGTGATGCCACACACCTAGTGCTATCCCAGAGGTCTATGAATCCTCAAACATGCCCACATCTTACCTGCTTGGCACCCCAGGAGCATAGAACATGGTCTATAAAGGTCACATAACCCTATCCCCCTGAGGTAAAGCCAAGGCTTTACTACTTCAGGCATTTTCAGTTTAAAAAAAGCATAAAAAATAAGAATACTCAGTCACTGCAATAGGCTTCTCAAGGAAAAAATCAACGTGAGAGAAAGGGGAGTGTAGTTTTTATTTGTGCAAGCAGATCCTGACCAGGTGTTCCAACCAGAAGGGCTTCACCCCCCTCTGCCTTTTCCTTTGCATCACTAGATGTGAAGGGTTTTTGCAGTATCAAAGCAGGAAACCTCAAAGCAGGATGACAAGGAAGTTAACTCCTTCCGGGCCTGCCTGCAGGCTGGTGAGTCAGATGAGAAGGGTGGTCCCTTGGCAAACAACTGAAAAGAAAAAAGAAAGAGGACAGCTGTCCTCGTCAGTTGAGTTTTGAGCTGCAGCTCAGGAAGAGAGGAACATGAATTAACGACGTGGAGAAATAAAGTTTGCACTCGCAGTAGGGGTACCACTCATGATGTGGGTCTGATGAGATCAGGGTGCAAAGGGAAGGAGGAAGGACAGTGGTTTAGGGGAGGGAAGGAGGATAATTCACATGTCAGCAACCCTGAAGTGACAGAAAGAGTCCCTGGGCTGTTGATCCCATACCCACAGCATATTTTGGGTGCTCTGGTGGTGTCCACACATCTGCTCCCCTGCCCTGGCTGTAGCACCTTGAGGAGCTGCCAGGTTGTGGGGTGTTTGCTGGGGAGGAGGAAAGCCATTCAGTGGGAACCAGTGACCTGAAATTGTGCATGATCCATCCTCACCAGACACATCCTTGCAATCTCATTGTTCTGAGTCAGTATGGGACACATGAATTTTAGAGGTGTTTTTTTTTTTGTCATATTGCATGAACTGTGACATCTACACCCAATTAAACCCTCCCTGCCTTGATGAGTCTTTCAAACCCAGAGTCAACCTTCTGCCCAGCACTGGTGTTTTGAAACACTTCACAGCATCACATCTTAGCAGAACTGGTCTCCTGATTTTAATCCTTCAGGACAAATTCATTTGGAGGTCCAAGGTTGTTTGGGACAAGGCTTAGAGATTATTTCTCAGAGCAGCTTCCAGGCCTCCCCACTCTTTCATAGGTGTCTGTGTCCCACAGCTTCAATCATACATTGCACATGGCATTGTTACCTGGATAAAATGCTCTGTTTGCATCCCACTTTGCAGTAAGCCTGGCTGCATCCTATTTAATTTTGGACATGCCAAAGAAATAGGTAATTTAGGAGCATGGATGCTCCAAATTTATGTCGACAGTGGTGGAAAAGTGAGAACAATGCAGGTCCTGGGTGAGCTGGAATTATCAGTCTCCCTCCACTGACACATCAGGTAAGGAAGGTTGAACAGTTATGTGAGTTAGAGGGGGTGAATTCAGGCATAAGTTCCCTTCAAGTCCAGTGTGGGACTACTGAAAGCCACTGCAGTGTTCATCTGATCACACATTGGCTCATTGCATGTGGCATATGGTTCCTTCTTAGGTTTGCAGGGTTCTCCTGTACATTGTGGTCTCCCTGCACATGGTTGAGCCTTCACACAAGCACAGACCTTGCTGATTTTCTTGCAAAAAAAATCAGGTAACTCAGCAGGATCTCTCAAACATCTTTTGGATTAGGACCAAGCAAGTGATAGGTTCTGGAAAGTTTAAAATTGTAATGTAAGGATTGTAATTAAGACTTAGAGTTTCTGTTTTTTGGTGTGTTTTGCTTTTTTTTTTTCCTCTTTATTTCTTTTTTTTTTTTACTCTCGTTATCTGGTTTCCATGGAAAGCTTTTTAAATAGAAAAGCTTCAATGTTTTACAAAAGTTAATGAAGAAATAAGATGCATCCCTGTCTCTCTTTAAAGTCAGGAATCTCAGGCATGGGAATGTGATACAGCTGACATGGATTGAATGCTTGGGTTCTCCTGGTTCTCCATTTTCCTTCTGGAAATGTTCACACCCCAATAAGAGCTGCTGGTCACAACCCCATTTGGAAATACCTTGCACCATTAAACAAATGCTCTTTTTTTGGTTGTTTTGGGTTTTTTTGTGTTTGTTTTTTTTTTTTTTCCATTAGAACAGCCATGCATAAAATAAGTGTGTATTCACAAGGCTGCCTGCCACTAAAGTGATTTGATTGTGCTGCAGGGAGTGCCAGTTTAAACTGCAAACTCAGTAGGTGCCCTTGGAAGCTTCTTCTTTTGGCTCATTGGCAAAAGAACTTAGAATATACATTTGGCCTAATCCAATTTTATCTGATCTGTTTCACACTGCCATCTGGTTCTCATCAGAAGTTGAATACTTTCAGTATTTGATCCAAACACTTTTTTTCCCTCCTCTCCTTAATGTCTATTCTTTAAGTATCTGGAGAAATGTTGGTGACAGTTCATTCCTATCCATTGTTGGAAGATACCCAGGAGCAGACACTGAGATCTTTATTATCTCTAAGGAGCCAATAGCTCATTGAATCTGAATTAGTTGCTATCAGTTGGAGTGTTGGGAGTGGCTCAAAACCATTTTTTGTATCCTCCCAAGGATGGTATATTCCTGACCAGATATCAGTAAGCACCTAGTGGATTTATGTGACAGCACAGCATTATCTGAAAGCATTTCTCAGTGACTGAGATGTCTTCCAGTAGATGATCCTACATACTGGGAAGAAAACTTTTGCAGTGATAAGGAAAGGTATGCTCTGGCACAGGTTGCCTAGGGAGGTGATGAAATCTCTATTACTGGAGGTTTTTAAGAACAGGTTAGACAAGCAGCTGCCAAGAAGAGTTGATCTGTGGTCAATTCTGCCTTTGGGCACCACAGGATGACCTCTTGAAAACCCTTTGAATAGTTTGATCACTGAACTTAGAGATGAACAATGAGCCAATCACGAGAAATCACAACCAGGGAACCAGAACCATTTTTTTTTTGCTTGTGTAAATAGAAAAAAAAAATACACTTTGAACATGATGCTTCATTAAAAAAAAATCTAAATCATCAGAGAAAGGCATCAACAAAGACACAGACCTAGGAAGTTAGGTGCAAATGTGGAGACTCCTCATTCCAGAATAAAACAAAAAAGGGGAGAGCTTAATCACTGTCTAGAAATTTCATTTGTAGGGCTTAAGAGATATAAATGTGTTTTGAGATGGCCTGTTAAAATACACTTAAGTTACACTTAAGTTACTCTTACCCACACCTTTTGGATACAGAGGGCTCCAAGTTCCACAGCCTTGGACATATTTAAGGCAGAGCATGATGGAGACAGAAATTGATTTCACAGCTTCTCTATAGAAACCCCTCAATCAAAATATATAAAGGAAATAAAGCATTATATTGCATGCCAGAAATCTCTGATAACTTAAAGGCACATAAAAATGGATACTGAAATATAGAGACTGTGTATGTGGCATTTGTGGTAAAATTCACCTTGTTCAGGAAAACAGGGGTCTCATGCTAGAATAGATTCCTCTCCAGGTCCCTGGGCATCTTTATTCCACGGCAGCAGAGCTTCAAGTGCAGCCTCTCTGTTCGTGTGTCCATGCCTAAGGTATTTGGCAGTGGGCTTAAAGTCTCACTTAAGATTATGTTGGACATATTTCCAGCAGGCTGCATTAAACTCTTTTGATTTGTTACTTCCATTTTAGTTGGAGGCACTTAAAGTATTTCTCCCAGCATGTTGGTGGCTTTCTTTTTATGTTGTTTGAAAAGCATTTTCTATGGACTGACAATGCCATCTGTATTGTGCTGATTTATCAGGCTGCTTTCCTCAGCTCTCAGACCCCCCCATCGACTCACTGAAATCCATGTGAGCTAACACTGTGTCATTTCTTTATCTTTTTATGTACTTTAATACCTTTGAGGACTGATTGCACAATGAAAGTGCTCTGATTAGGCCAGGCCTAACTGACTACACAAATCTCAGAGCTGAGTAGTGGCAGGTCCGATGGGAATTTAGCTAATTAGTGATTAAAAAGATGCCAGGGTTTAGCATGAAGTGGATCACCCTCCTTAATAAATGGAAGCGAAGTGTAATGCCAGAAGAAGCACGGCTGCAACACTGAAAAAAATAATTTAGGTGCTTCCCTCTTATTTGAGGAGTGTCAAGAGGTAAAACAAGGGGTAATATCAAGTACTCAGTGTCCCATGAGTAGAGTGCTCTGGTCTTGGCTTCATAATCATTGGCCTCTAATTATAGACTGCACTTTGTTTCATTAATCTTGATAATCTGTTCATTTGTGTGCCAGCATTTTGATGTCATTCATCTGGTATTCTTAATACTGTATGGTTTTGACCAGAAGCATCTTGGATGTTAAAGGGGAAACCAGTTTTGGTTTTATATGATATAAAGGTGAAGCTCAGCATTATCGAAGGTATGGATGAGTTTCCACACAGTTTTATGTCCTGCACAACTTGTCATAATCCATGTGATGATGGAGCTGAGAGGTGATGCATTTAATTTACAGTCTGTTGCTCTTGTAAACAAATGATCCTCTAATGCAATTTGCAAAGGCTATTAAAATTAAATCAGATGCTTTTATAGGTTATGTATAATTATTGCTTTTAATTAGCAAGCAGAGTTGGGCCATATTTAAGTCTTAGATCTATTAGATTACTTCCTCCAGCTCATCTTCCTTATTAAATCCCAGACCATAAAAAATCCGTTGTATCTTAAACCTGTAGCTATAGTTTGAAATAAATCTGCCAGTAGCTATTAGGTTTCTTGCTGGTTTTCATGCCTTTTAAGGCTTTCCTGGGGTAATAAGGAGTATTTTGGGGTGGCAAAAAAAAAAAAAGACCTATAGGAGTGGGGACTGTAGCAAAAGATCAAAAAGGAAATAAGAACATTAAGAAGCAGAGGGATATTGAGACTGAAGATTTAGAACAGGAGGCAAAGAAAGTTGATTGCAAGGACAGTAAAATAAACAAGAAACATATTGTGCAAGGGTTGTTTGTGGATGAATGGATGAGGAAAGATGGTGATGTAGGTTGGGTCCATGCCTTCCCACACAGTTCTTGGAGCTGATTAGGTGAGGTACCTGATATTTTTGTCCCTCATTTTTCTATTTATAAAACACAGATGATAAAAACCTTGATAACTCAACCGGATATTTCATGACTCATTTGTGCTATTTAGAAACAGGGTGTGGAAGAAGGGGCACCAGTGTAGCAGGAAGAAGGGAAGAAACAATCAAGACTAAAGAAAGAGAAAAGAAGATGAGGCTTCTAGAAGACTAAATTAAGCTAAAACAAGGGAAATTGGCTGGTTCAGGATTTTTCCTCCAAAGCTATTGCACATGCCTGCAGTGACAGCTGCTCTGGGGGGAGTGGGGAAGTCAGGGCACCAGGCAGTTCAGCTTTTGCCTTACAATACACCAAAGTCTGGTGGAAAATAGGGATACTTAGGTACAGCCTTGAGACTCCCTTATCTCTCAAGGACCTTATGGATGTGACTATTTGCAGCACTAACTCCTTGCTTCTTTTCACCCCCAGCAACCAATGAAATTAGGGTTGTTGTTCCCTCTTTCACTCCCCCAGCTTCCTTTCAGCTGACACTGAAGATTAGCTTCAAGCTCTAAGCTTGTAAAGTCTTTGAGGAAAAGCCTTAATGAGGATCTGATCCTTTTAAACTCTGATCTAATGACTGTTATAGCAGAGTTTCTATTTTGGATGAGGCAAACAGCCCAGGTTTGCATGTTAGGAGGAGGCACTATTTGGTGGACGAGGAGCAAACCCACCCCTGTAGGTTAAATAAATTTTCATACCTAACTAAAAACCTGAATAACACCTATGTAAAGCAGCTGGCATTATTTCAGAGGAAGATTGGGAGCTGAGCCTGGGGAACTAGAGGAATATAGAAATATTTTTTCCCCTCCTTGCTCTGTATTTATTGTTGAATGGTAGCAGAACAGATTTGAGGCCGGAGTGGTGTAATCTATTTGGTGTATCAGTAGGGAAGAAGGGCAAACCCACCTATGAAGAGGGCTCTGGAGTGCACAGAGCATGACTGAAACCCCATAGCCTCTAATTCATTGATAGAAAAGATAGTTGAGGCTGAGTCCTAGAAACCAACACTTTCACTTGATCTATTGCCACAGCTTCAGTGCTTTGTGTGCTTTTATCATGTGTCTTTACCACTGTTGGGATCTGATCTATGTACTGATCTCCAGATGAGTGTGAAGACAGGCTCCCACTGTTCTTGATACATGCACCAGGCAGCTTTGCCCATCACAGCCCATGTTTGCATGTAGCTGTACGACGAGTGCTGTCGGAGAAGATCTAGCTGAGCTGCAGATACGGACTTGTTTGATTTTCAGTCTCTGGCCAAATCTCCCCATGTTGTCTTCAAGGGATGGAAGACTGTTGCCTGCTTTCCTGGCTCTAACCCTGTCAGTCATTGCATGGATCTCTGTGCTGCTGTTTGGCTTGGCTGGCAGCCTTTGGAATGTGAAATGCTGCCACCGACGAGCCAGGTGTGAAGTGAATTTGCCATGTTCTGCTTAATGGGGTGTTGCTGTAACTTCAAACCCTTGTGGTGACCACTTGTAGGTTAACACCCTTCAGTAACTAACCAAACTACAAACACTGAGCAGGGGAAATGTTAAAATGCTATTACGAGCCATGGTTTCATCCAATTAGCAGATGCTGCTTTAAACTTGACTCAAGTGGCTTGTCTATGTAAGGATGTATTAGTCATTTTCTTTTTTTATTTTTTTCGACCATAAAAACAACAGATGTGATGCTCTGTGGTCAGCATAGACAAGAATGATTCATGGCTAGGCATATTTAAACCTCCACTAGAAAACCATCCATCTGAGACCCTCTCCACCTCTTCCCCCTCATTCCAGACAACCAGAGCCAAAAGCACCTGTCACATGATACGTCTGAAAATTCATCAGTGATTCTCTCCATATGTCTTAGTTTTGAGGTGGCCAGGAGATATCAGCTGCTCCTGCCTACTCTCTTGGGACTGCATGGACTTCAGCAACACTAGGATAGCAAGAGAGAATAAATTCTTGTGCAGCAATGATGTAGGTGAGGAAAGGAGCTGTTAGGTCTGAGCAAGGATCAACTCACACATGGTAATTCATCTTGGGTGAGGTAGTTTGTTTGGATCCAATACCTGTTCTATAGCTCTTTCTGGAGCCCTTTGGAATTCAGATAATGATGGAGTCGATGCTTTCAGCTGAGGATGTGGAAGAGGAATGGGCTCAAGAAGGAAGGAAAAGGAGTATGAAAGAGGTCAGCAGTCAGTGCTCCTTCTGTGAAGTAACTGTAGGAGGAGCTGGGAAGCAGCAATCATGGGACTGTGTGGAGCAGTAGGGATGTGGGAAATGGGAGGGTCAGAAATCCTGTTATGCATGAGCTGGGGGTCCTTAGTGCTGCTGTCAGATCTGTTCTCTTGCCATGTCAGTAGTATTTGGATAACCAGTAGCCTTTGAGATCTGCACCCTCAAGGAGTGGCTTGCCAAGGGCTCTGGTGGTGGCTTGTGGCTGAAGATGACATCTCCAGAGAAAACCAAACTGATGATCTGAGCACCACTGAGAAAAAAAAAAATAAAAATAACAAAACCAAACAGTAAAAGGCACATCAAATATATGGAAAATACAGCACAATGAAATTCAGTGTAGGTAAAAATAAGTCAGACCTCTACAGGTGATGTAAGGTCTCCTCCCACAGAAAGGAGAAACTGGTGGAGCAGTAAGCTTGAAAAACTAGGATGGGGGGACAGATAATGGAGATGAGACAGCTCTGACAAGCCTTATCTGACAACTGATCAGATGGGAGATTAGGAATTGTAATGTGAAGCACAAACAAGGCAGGCCAATGAACTTTTCCAGCTGAAGAGTCAGAAGCAATAAATCATAAAGAAGGAAAAACCTGGTTTTGCACTCTTGGCTTCTGGCATGGAATAGACTGAATCCATCTCAGGCTAGAAGTACAAATGCATACAAGCACAAAGCATGTTAGAAGAACTCCAAGACTGCAAAATTTCTCTCTTCCAAGTTAAACCAAGCCTGAAGACTCTCTCAAATCCCAGTTTCCAGTATCAGCAGGTTCTCCAATGACTTCTCACTGTGACTTCCCTGTTGGTTTTGACTGCAACTAGCATAACTGGTTGTCAACTCATCACCTGGAAATGTCAGCATTCTCCTCTGTTTCCATGTTCAAGTGAAGGTCATGCTATACCTAGTGGTAATTTTGAGGGAAGAGCTGGGAAACTTAATTTTCCCTGGACAAAGCATAGGGAATTGCATCTATTTTTGGAGGCTGAGAACCAGCACTGAAGATCCTGTCTATTTTTGTATGTGTTCCTTCCAATTGTTGCTAAAGTAATTAGGCTGTAAACCAGTCTTCTTTTAAGGTTGATATTTCAGTTTCTCCTCTTGTTTCTAATAGTTCCAGAAGAAAACTTTTTATATCTTGATGAAAGAATGGAGAACCACAATTTTGTCTTTGCAATTGTGAAAGTTTGAAAACTGGGATCAGAGGCAGGTTTCATTTATTTTTAGAGGTAAAGAACGCAGCTTAATTGATCAGAAATTGTCATGTTCACATAAGAACAATTTACCTTCTGAATCTATGCCAACAACCTAGCAAGATGGCACTCAGACCTTGAATAAGCTCTCTAAATTGCTCTGAAAAGGTTTTGTAAGTGCTGGTCAGACTTTATTGATTCTAGAAACAAACTTAAGTTCAAGAGAGCTGAACAAGAGTTGAACAAGCTTCTAGCTATTCAGAACTACAGTCTTTTTATCCAGCCAACAGAGATCTAGGGACTGTGTTTTATAACTGCTACTTGTAAAGTGTCTAATGTGGACACTGACTATTTATCTCCAGAGGCTCTGTGGGGAGCCAACCCAAATTGCTTCTGCTCCCCTGAGCTTTGGCTCCAAATCTGGAGTGTTAGGTGCTATTTTAGGTAGTCTGAATATATCCCTAAGCAAGTGTTTGTCACATTAGCAGGTAGCAAATCATTAGAATTAATAATGGTACTAAGTACAAGCTGCAGTTTTTTATTAGCTTTAAAAAGTCCACTATTATACTAGTACTGTTGGAGCTGAAAAAAAAAAACAAACCCCAACTTCTATTTAAAATATGCAAATATGGCCATACTTTCAATCGGGCCTTTTGAGAGAGTGAGCAAAGATTGAAGACAGGGATGGGTGTTTGAGTTAGTATAGTCTGAAAGATAAACAACAGGGCAGATGTATCAGCTACAACCTGCTTGACAACCAGAATGTTTGCCAGGTATCAAGAAAGATGAATATACAACAGTTAGACTAATAATTTTTATTTATCAGCAAGGAAGCTTACTGTGCTGTTCCATCTCAATAGGCTACTGATGTAACATAAAGTGAATTTTTGTTTTCATACAAGGGTGGTGACATCTCCTGTGGTTCTCCAGAGCAGCAACAATAACAGGAGGCAGCTGGAGGCTTTGAGCAGCAGGGCTTCAAGTAATGGGATGGTCTGAGCAGGTCTTCACATCACAGAATCATAGAATGGTAGGGGTTGGAAAGGACCTCTGGAGATCATCAGTCCAACCCCCCTGTCAGTGCAGGAACACCCAGGTCAGGCCACACAGGAGCAGATCCAGGTGGGTTTTGAGTCTCTAGAGAAGGAGACTCCACAGCCTCTCTGGGCAGCCCATTCCAGGCTCTGTCACTCTCACAGTGACTTTTTCCTCATGTTGAAGTGAAATTTCTTATGTTTCACCTTCCTGCCATCACCTCTATCACAGGGTACGACTGAAAAGAGACTGGCCCCTTCTACTTGGCACCCACCCTTCAGATAATTATAAATATTATAAAGATCCTCTCATGGAGCTAATTTCTGAAGTGGCAGCTGGGTTGTAGGGGTGTAGATGCTCCTGCTATTCCCAGGAGCAGCATTCTCCTCTTCAGGGAGCTCCACACCAGAGACAGCTCTTGAGCCAGTCTTGGATGCTGGTGGCTGAGAGCCAAAAGCATGCTATAGGAACCATCCTTGTGGTGGAGGTTATTGAGTTGCTGTGCTTGGGAATGTTCCCCCTACAACCTGCCTCTCAGCATTGACAGGTCTGCAAAAGTCCTCAGGACAAAGGCAGCTCACAGAGTGACTTCTCTTATGTGCAACATATATATGAACCAGACTTAGAACTTCCCTAAAACTGAAGTTATTCAGGTCTGAGGTTTTGCTTTGGGCTCAGTGTTGACTTTTTTTTTCTTGTGTTTGGACTGTCTAGGTCAACACTTGATTTTTAAACCCTTGAGAGCATCTATTTTGAGTCGCCTAAAGAGGCAGTTTGAACTTATTTTTATGAAAACAGGTAGTATAAGGATAGGCTTAAAGCTGTCTATCCAGATACAGCCCTGTGGCACTATTACAAATATATTAATGCTTGGTGTCCTTGCTTTTGTTAGCCTTTAAGATGACCTATTAGCAAATGAGCTGCTCACGGTCTCTCCTCCATTTGTTAGCTACACTTAAGAGGCAGATGATCTAACAAAAGCATTCTCTGTCTTTGATTAAACAGAGGAACATCTATCCCTTACTTAAATAGGATCTATACTTTATTTATTGGAACAATACCAGATTCTCCCTTAAACAAAGGAATGTGAGGTGCATATTCCAGGGAAGGTTGGCCAAGGCTCTGAGCAGCCTGGTCTAGTTGAGGGGATCCCTGCTCACTGCAGGGGGGCTGCACTAGATGCCCTTTGGAGGCCCCTTCCAGTCCTAATTCTATAATTCTATGAGTGTTTTTGTTGACAAACTGGTGGCCACTGGGAGATGCATCCTGCAGTCCCATTGCACCAACCCCTGTGGTGTCCTGGCAGCCCAAGAGGTGCTTGCTGATGTCCTCTCTGACCTGCCTGCATTGGTGGTTAGCATGTTCATCAAGAGAATGACTTGATTTCTTTGAGTTTTATGGACTAGATTCACGCTGCTATTCCTAAAAGTACATTTCTTTTTTTTTTTTTTTTTCTGAGACAAATTGTGGAAAACGATAGCAGTGAAATATCAAATTTAGAAGAAAGTGGGTGGAAACCTGAATTCTGTTACTTCAGTTTACTGCTTCAGCTGGCACTAAACAGGAGTTTTCAGCTCCACACTCCCTCCCTCACCTCCTTCATGGCAGGAGAGTGTGACTATGCCTAAATATGATGCTGCGACGGGGTCAGGATGAACTCCTCTTCCTGCAGTCCAGGTGGAACACAGTGTACAGAGGAGCTGTTGCACAAACATGAAGTGCTTAACACTTGCCAACGTTACACCGGCTACAGTTACAGGGTAAGGATTTCCATGATGCATTCCTGGTCTTCTGACATAATTGCAGCAATTTATATGCATGCTGAGGCTGAGGCAGGGGATTTTGGTGAGCAGCAGGTTGTTTTTGGGAAAAGCTGCTTCTGCTGGGGCATCTCTCTAAGCCTTGCACACAGGGGATGCTGCCCTGTGCTTGTGGGATTCTGGTCCTGTAATCTCAGCTCTTCCAGCTCCTCACCGCTTGAGAAGAGTTTTTACCTCCCAGGCAAAGGTTTTGTGTGGTGGTTTGGAGAGAAGGTGAAAGCCAATTTGGGAGCATTATATAAGCTGGAGCAGAGATATGCCAGGCCTTGTGGTTTGAGGGGATGATGTGAGGAAAGGCTTGAAGCCTGCTGAAAATGGATAAGTGTGGCCACACCAAGTAGGCGGGAGCTCTGAAAGAACCCCTTGGCAAGATGCCCTCCTATGGTTTGTGGTCTGGACACAGGAGCCTGGCTGGTGCCATTGGGTGGGGATTACCATCTCCCAGGGGAGATCTGGCATGTACCCTCTCTGCAAGGCACTCGTTCTACACGCTGTGAACCAAAAAAGAATGTAGTCCAACTATTTAATCACGAGTCACACCTTGGGGGCTCTTAGCCAGCTCCTTCTGACATCAGTCCACGGCACACTCTGCTTCTCCTTTGTCATTCCCTTCTGAATGGCATGTCTTGGTTCTTCCACCACCCAGGCAGGCTAAGCTAAGTGCCTCAGTCAATATTATAACATGATTTCTGCCACAGAGAAATCAAGAGATGACTTGGTTGGCTTGACAAAGCTGTAAGGGGCATGGTGACAACCCAGACCTCATATGAATTAGACTATGCCAGTCTGTCATTGGTTTGACATCTCTATCAGCTGTCCATCCTGCCCACTACTAGGGGATCCTCAGCTATGATATATCTGTTTTTGGAGACTGGTCATCAAGATAAAAGTAGACCTGTGGAGATGAATTCAGATGAGAGCCATACCAGTGCTCATTGGTCTGGAAAGTTTGTGTTGGGAAGAAAATCTGGATGACAAGGGTGATTGAATGTAAAGAAAATAGTATTGAGGAATGGAGGGGAGGATAACAGCCTTCTGATTTATATATATATAAACCTACTATCTGTCCCTCTTATACTGTGTGAGGAAAAATGGCCAGAACAGAACAGAAACTGGACCGGCTTGGAGCACCAGAACACAGGTTCATGTGCTCACACACAAAAACTCCTAAAAATAATATGAGGACATCTTCCTAGCTTTTCCAAATCATTTCATTGATGTCATCATTGCATCCTTAACAAGTTTTAGGAACATTGTTGTGGCTTCTGTGAAAGAAGGCATGTTGCAAGCCCCTGTGTGTGGGTACTGAGCTGAACTTGCCCAAAATGTAGGTTGTGTGGACTCAGTGTTTCAGCTTACTCACATCTACTGAATCAGGGCCAGGAATAAATCAGATGAAGACCCAGTGTGGGCAATTTTTTGACCTTGTTTATGTAAGATTTGGCGTAGTTGGCTCTAAAGTCCATCTCGCTGTGAGATCAGAAGCAGGGGCAGAAAGTTTTAGAGTCATCCAAGCTTTGGAGCTGAATGAAGTTTGGAAGTAAACGACTCTGTGCTGTGTTTTAATAGCTGTGAAAAGCAGTGTAAATGGCTGCTATTACACAAGTTGCTGGAGACAGTTTTCATAACCATGTCGGAATTTCCTCACCTGCCTCAAGTGTTTTACAGGGATGAGGAGGAAGGACTAAAAGCCAGACAAGACTCATCCAGTTCCAAGGGGAACACTGGGGCAAGAAATATTATTTCATCAATATTAAAAAGCTCTGTTGGCCTTTCCTCTGAGAACTTTAGCCTCCCCCACACTGTGCCATGGATTCAAAATTTGGCAGGATGATGGTCTTGCATTAGGGATGTACCTTTGTATCTGTGTGGAAATCTGCTGGTGGTTGCAAAACTCTCAGCCCTTTATAAACAGCTGTCTCAGCAAGGCTTTGTGACTTACAGCCACAAATGCTTTGGTCCTTTCTGCCTGGTCAGGCTGAGGGGAGCAAGTGAGTGAGCAGGGATCCCCCTACGGTCCGAGTGCTGCCTTCCCTGCCACATCCATGTCCAAACAGACACTGAGAGT
Organism: Ceyx melanurus; assembly: GCA_024611195.1. Classification (NCBI taxonomy): domain Eukaryota; kingdom Metazoa; phylum Chordata; class Aves; order Coraciiformes; family Alcedinidae; genus Ceyx; species Ceyx melanurus. The sequence continues at coordinate 62,417 of JANHGL010021059.1, forward strand.
AGAGATTGTGCATCTCTTGCAGTCTCAGTGGTCTTAGCTTAGTGTGAGGTCTCTTTGGAAAGATTTGGGCTGGATAGATGGTGGGAAAGGAATGAAGAGAAAAAGGGACATTTAAGAGGAATCACTGGATGCCTGAGAGGATGGGGCAGCTGTGGGGTGGCTGAGATTGGTGGAAGGGTCACAGAAAGTGGCTTGGGAGCTAGAAGAGAAAAGGCAAGTATAAGCTGTGGGTCTCGCTGTTTGAAGAGAGTGAGTTTTCTCTCTTTCTCTCTTCCTTTGATCCATGAAAATAAATTAAGTATAAATAAATACATTCCCTGAATATATACACAGGAAATTAAGGAGCTAAAATAAACACAGCTAAAACAAACTCCACCGTATCATCCACTTCCCCCCCCAGTCCCCCCCCAACCTCCTTTAAGTAAGAGTGACTTGTACTATTAGAGGACAATAATATTAGTAATCAAAATTCAGTTTTTATATAGCAGTGTGCTTGGAGAAGATGTATCAGCACGGTAGGTGTCATTATTGTTGGTCTGAAGATAAAACTGAATTGGAGACTTGCTAAAGGTCACCACGAATGGAATTAATGTTATATAAACATTTACCTTCACCTGAACTAGGCACCTACAGTTCCTTAATAGGCAGTGGAGAATAATTGGTACTTGTTGAAACTAACTCACTTGACCTATTTCAGACACCTCCTCTAAGGTGAGCTGAATCTCACCGTAGAAAGGCTGGTTTCTCTGCAGTGAGAATATCTTGCATTTAGCTATCTGGGTTCAAATAGCTTAACAAATAATTCTCCAACCTACCCACTCCAGCAATGTCATGACTGGGAATGGTGCTGGCTTTCCCTCTCTGAATGCCTAAGGGGGGGGAAAGGGAAGTGGAGGCCAGTGTGAAGTCTTGCACTCCTTGTTATTCCTACATTTGTTTGATATTTTCCATTAATTCTTGTGTTTAGTGTTTCAGAGCTTTTGTTTTCCTTTCCTCTCTTTTGGGGAGGCTGGTGGTAAGGACTCTGTTATTATTAGGTTTGGCATTACTTGATTAATTTTTTTTTTTCTTCTCTGCCTGTGTGTGATTGGGATTTGTTTTTTTCCTGCCTCTGCAGTTTGTTTTTACAGTCAGCACCTTGCTGTGCAGTTGCTTGAAGGAGAAGGAGAGCAGGCACGTTCCTTGGCTCTTATTCTGCAAAACTTGGTCAGCTCCCCTCCATGTGTTAGCAACCTGCTCTGTCTCTGTCTCCCAGCCTTTTCCTCCATCTCCATCCCCTTTGGATGGATGGGAGCTAGTCCACTCTCCAAACCTCTGTCAGTGTCAGGGTTTGCAGCTCAGATGGAGTTGCCTGAGAATACTGGTTGCTGAAGGAAATGTTCATCTGAGAAATGCCAACAACTGCCACTCCACAGCAGTCTGTAAGCACTGGAAACAGCTTTGACACTGGAGAGACAAAAAACCCCCTGCAACATGTTGTGATTGTTGACTCCAGCTGAAATGATTGATGAGGAGCTGCAGCCAGCTAGAAGCTGCAATTTAAGGGTTAAAGAAATGAATTTGCCCAGCTCATTCCTGTCACTGCAGCTCTGGCCTTTCAGGGCTGGAGGGGATGCTGTTGCCTGCATCTCCCACATGCACCATGGAGCCAGACCACCTCAGCTCCACACAAAGCCAACTTTTTTGGCTCTGCATTCGTTTCATGCAACAGAACGTGTTCCCTCCACCAGCCCAGCCCTTAGGTCTTTGTTCAGCCAGACTTCCACTGACAGCAGTAGGAGTCTCTTTGCATAGAGAGTGGGTGATAGAGCCTCCCACTTGCAAACCTCTCTGTGGATTGGTGCCAACCTCCTCCACAAAGCACAGCTCTTCTCCTCCCCACCCCTGGCAAAGCAGCCTCCCTTCATAGCTCCTGCACGCTGCTGGGGGCTGAGCCTGCCCTGAGCCTCTGAACAAGTTGCATCAGCCCTGGTGCAACCCTGCTTGTCATTAGCATCGGGGGGGACTGCCAAGGTCATCTACCTCTAGGCACTCTGACTGCTATGCTGTCTAGACCAGCTCTGAGCAGAGGCAGGACAGAGGGGGAAGAAATTATTGCCATGGGAGCAAAACTTCCTGGATTTGCAAATCCATCTACCTACTCAGATGACCCGAATCAACATAACATCTGTATAATTAAATCCTATTTCTGACTTATCTTTGTCTCAACCCACCTTAAACTCCTTGCCCTTCTTGATTTCTCTTCTTTGCCTATCAGTTATCGCTTGTCTGTATAAAATATTTGGGGATACAGTTTTTAGAAGGTGAAGTGTGTGTTGTCCCCTGAAGGGAAGGAGCTCTGGGAGGCAGGACAGCAGCCAGCTCTTTCCTGGCAATCATGGGAATGCTGACAGGGAGCTGTGAGTCGGTGGGTGGGTGTAGTGCAGCTGCCTCCTTAGGCTGGGTCCAACTCGTTTGCAAAGCCAGGTGAGAGGAGGAAGCTGAGGGCAATCAATTCCCCCTCTGTGCCACAGTCAAACCCCATGTCTCCCTCCAGCTCCTTTCTGATAAGCTGGCATCTGTGCTTTAGTGCAACAGACACAAAGCCAAAGCAAACAACCATTTTCAGAAAAAAAAAAAAAAAATTTAAAAAAAGTTCTTTGCATCGTGAGCATGAGTGGCACAGATTTCTCTCCCATTTGTCCCAAACTGTATGTGTCAGATGTGGTTTCCATATGGCATCTATATCTCTTGGTACACCCACACTGGATGTATGCCTTCGTATACCAGTGGCTGTGCTGAGCCACAGACAAATGTTTAGCATTCCTTAGTCAACTGGAAACTCTATGTGTGTATGGGGTATGTGTGTGGGTGAAGCCCAAGGAATATAAAAACAGGCATATGGCATTTTTTAACTCGTTGCACAGATAAAAAGGAGAAATCAATATAAGGCAACACTCAAAAATAGCAGCAAGTTCTTTGAAGTGAACCCACTAGTGAGAGAAACTGAAGAGGAGGCTGCTGCATCAGCCTACAGCTCCAATCCCTGCACCTTGCCCCTGTGTTTTCTAGTGCTCCATCTATGCCAAGGATTCCAGGCTGTGCTTCCTCAAATGGAGGCACTTGGAGCTGCAGTTCTACCTGCCACACTGGCATGGCCATGGCTTGCACACCCCAAAAAGCACTTTGTCAGTCTTAAAAGCATGTGGCCATCTCCAGTTTACTGCATGGAGGTTGTACTGAGTTGAGCACAAGGCTGCCATGCTTGCCCTAGGCAAGATGCCTGCTGCATACATGTAGACCTCAGTCAGTTGCCTAAACTCAAACACCTAGTGCCATCTGGGGCACTTGGGTGGCTGGCATGGCCTTTGGCTGCCTCTCCAGTGAGGTATGTTTGTTCCTGTGCTGATGCTCCAGATGCTGTAAGCAACTGGAAATAAAACTCTTCACCTGTGTTGTGGCAAATGAATCAAGTCTCAGCCTTGAAACAGCAGCTTGTGATGGTGAAGAGGCTGAAACTTATCAAATGTTCCAGAGAAGTGATGGTCCATGAATGTTTTATACTGGAGGTCTTTAGTGCAAATGAGAAAGCAGAAGGCCACTGAAGAGGTGTGGTCTCTTACATGATCATGTGTATTTTTCCATCTCACATATGAAATTCTGGGTAGCTGTGCTGGTAGTCACAGTATTGCAGAGCTGCCTCCTCTGCCTGGAAATATCTCATTCCCTCCCCCACTTGGAAATACCTTAATCCTAGTAAGATGCCTCATGGTTTGGTCTTGGATCAAACAGATTGAAATGTGGGGAAATTCCTTGCTCCTCCAGCCTGGAAGCAACTGGGAGACACTTCTTCTAGATAATGAAGTGGAAATTGCCTGAGGATGACGGGGGAATTCCAGGGCTAGAGCATCCCTGTGAAACTGATGGAACTCCTGATGTGCCATGGCAGTAGCACTGGCGATGGATGGCCCAGTGGCACTTGCACAGCACTAGGGCATCTGCAGCTTGAGATTAGATTCTTGCCTATTTGAAAGGATGATCTTCTGGATATTCCCCTTGAAGGGGAAAAAAATGGCCTTTTCTGATCTCTTTCTGCTCCTGGTTTCTGAAATGCCTTTATTTTATACTACTTTAGGGACTACTTGGGTTTTTCTGGCTCAGGGCTAGCAGAGGGTTGAACCCTTTAGACAACAGCCCTTTATCCTAGGAAATATTAATTGAATTCCTTTGGGACAGGTGAAGATGTTGGTGTTAGCTCAATGGATTTGAAATAGCAAAGGGAAATTTATTCTGCTTTTGCCCTGGAGTTGTTTTTCTAGGCAGAGAGCTGGAGGTTCAGATGCCTGAGTGAGGAAATAGGCAGCCCATGTAATAAAGCACTAGCCTGTGTTATGATAAATGCAAAATGATTAACAGACACGAGGAAATAGACTCTGGCACCTGTCTTTATTTATTTTTAAGTGTCTTGGGGAAAAAATAAAAATACACTAAGAGACAAGTGATTTGGTTGTCTTGGGGAAATGGGGATTTATTACTGGCTGAGGGTCTGTGGCTGGGCAAGATGCCAAAACCTGCATGCTTTCCACCATCTGAGGAGGGTAGCAAGCTCCTGCCCACAGCACATTTTTCCTCGTAAGTGTTGGAAATTGGAGGGGAAAAGAATGCAGGAGAGAGAAAGTATGCATGGGTGAGCTTGGGTCCTGATGTCAGCGATACCCCCTGGGGCCAGAGCTAGAGTTGGGCAGAGAATAAGAGCTGAAAATGCAAGTGTCTCCCTCCACAGCTGGACCCCATGCTGTTCAGACTGCCAGCATCCCTACTTTGGCTGTGGTATTTGGTGGAATGTGATCTGGTCCATTGCAAGCAGCTGAAACACTTGAAAATCTCAAAGCAAACTGGAAGCTCTCATGAAATACCACTCAGCAGTGATATTCAAAGCTACTGCAAGTCAGTGAAGGTAATTGTCCATGAGCACACACTCAGCCTTTGACAAATGCACATTATTTTGGTTGTTGGACCTTACCTCAGAATGAAATAGTGTTCAATTAGATGATTTTGCATGTGTCACTGGCCAAAATAGGCAGTCTGACTGATAACACACTGGTGGTGTGGATCTTGAGCCTGAGCCCACAGCTCACCCTCTTGAATTTTATGTGAAATATTAGATGCTTCATTAATTTTTATGCAAACCCATGCATCAACCCAGGTTCATTCACTAAGTGTGAAAACACCGATGAATCTGTGGAGAAACTTGCTTCTGAGTTTTGAGTTTGTAAGGCTGGGCCAAGCAATGTTCTGCCATGAGCACTGTAGTCTGAACTTCAGTGTATCCTGAAATATTTTCTTTAAGGGTCTGATCTTTGCAAAAACACCCTGCTGCTGGCTTGCCATAGAGCACAGACCCATTCACTGCATAAAAACCCCAACAGACCGACACTCAATAGAGTCATTTTTTCAAAGAGCAGCATTCCTGGTGGGAATTTTTCTCACACACTGGCAATTTTTTTGCTGGAGCAGCTCCAGGAGAGCCGAGTTAATGCCCTGTGTAGTCTGTTTTCATATTGAGCAAACCCTGCTGAGGTGCCGGAAAATAGTGATTTCAACTGATAAGCTTGCAAAAGACAACTGACTCACCTAGTGCCACGGAACAAGGATTCCCACACTGGCATACACCTGAAAGTGGGGAACTGGTACAAGCTCAGTCCCCCACCCTTCTCCTGGAGGTGTTGGGGAATCACCAGGTGCTTCTGCTTGGACAGGGTAGAGCTGCTGCTTTCGTATTGCAAGTCATTCCTCCCAAGTGGTTTTGCTCAAGCAGATGAAGATGGCTCAAAATACAGTGTTGGTGATGTGTTGTCAGGGTCAAATGGGACGAGTCAGTCCAGCAAGCTTCGTACCTACTTTGGATGAGGACAGGATTTTGGTGGGTGATGTTATTTCATTTTAGATTTTTAAATGACAGTGAGTGCCATGCAAAGGATTTCATGCAACTGCCTCTGTGACAAGCAGTAGCTGCTGGGAAACATTTTGTCTCTAATCTGTTTTGATTGCATTATAATATACACATACTTGAGGCTTATAGTTCAGTTTTCTGCAGGATATTGGAACATCTGTTTAAAAAATGTGCAAGAAGGGGAGGGATATCTGTTTCAATGTTAGTATTGAACACACTGGGAGAATATGTGCACAGAATTAAATTATCTAGAAGAACAGGACACAAGGGAGGTTCTGAGAAGTTGAAATACCACTGGATTCACTCGATGATCTGTTACCAAAGGCACCAGGAATAGGATAAAATGGGAACTTGACCAATTGCTGGACAGAACTGCAGATCCCTGTGCTTCAAGCAATAGATGAGTGTCTTTGAGGAACTACCCACTCTGAAAGAATACAATAGGACGTTGTTTCATGGTGATGGGGTGCAGAAGTGGGTGGAGATAATGGATAAGGAGGCCACATCAATAAGCAGGCAGCTGATTGCATATTCTTTCTTTCAGTCTCTTGTTGCTGTCCCTAGCTGAACTAAGCAATGGCATTTATGTGTCATAGTATACTAATGTTCAGTTAAAGCCTCAAAATATTGTTGAGGAAACCCAGGCACCACAGGGATCAAACAGTCTCCTGACAGGTTACTAAAACATTTCTGGCATCTGACTGTTTTCACCACTGAACATCATTCAAGTCCCCAGTTGGCAGAAACTCACAAGATCTCAGGCTGAGGAAGGTCCTCTCCTCTGGAAAGATTTCCTTGTGATACAGTGCTTCTGCAGAGGGAAAGTGCTCCCATAATTTGCTGGTAGAAAATGATGATTTTGAGATGCCTGTGGACTATAATCCAGCTGTAGCTGCTGTTCCTGGAGAGTTTTCCCTATTTTCTGTTCTCCAGAGAGGACTAATTCATTCCTCACTCTTCTTTCGTGCTCTCTACACGCTGGCTTGGCTGTTTCCATCCATCCAGGGGGTGGGAGAGGCAGTGTTTTGGAAATGCAGGATGTAACTAGAGGCAGCTGATGACGACAGGATTCTAGAGTTGTTTTCTTAATCACTTAAGACTCTGACTTTGAAGGTGGGTGTTTTTGTGTCTCTTTCTGCCCTGAGTCATTTTTATGTCACGCTGAGCTTGCTCCAGGGTATGTCTTCACCAGGCAACCCCATGACAATACAGAAGGCAGCACAGTTCTGTTTGTGATGAGTACCAAGTGTGGGTTCTCACAGGCACCCACCCCCTATCTAGTCCAGAGGGGGAACAACCTTAACATCTGGACTGCCAGAAATTGTGATACGAATGTGTATCTATCTCCCCATCTCTTCCTTCTTCCATCTTCAAAAAGCAAATTGTGCAAGACATCCCAAAGGTACGTCAATCCAAACTTTCTGACACGCCACGTGCTCCATGCCTGCAGCATATTTTGCACAAAACCTATTAGATAGATGCTCAGAGTCTTTTTAAAAATAGCATTTTCCCACTAGTTTTTTCATGTGATTTGCTTTTTAAGAGCCAAACATTTTTTTCCTCCTCAGTCTTGCAGGGAATAATAGTTTATGGCCAGTAAAAATGTTAGCTCAAAATATCCATCAAAGCTTTAGGAGTATATAATAAGATTATGGTTTTCAGGGCTACTAGATTTTTCACCTGAAAAAGTATCTTCCATTCTGAACACCATTAATGGTTTGTGAGACATTCCTTCTGATAAAAATAGACTAATAATTATTTTCGATAATATCAGTTTTATTTTGGGAATTTCTAGGTGGAAAAGAGTTGTAAGGTGAATAATTTGTATCTTTTACTCATGCCTGATCTCAGCTATGAGTAAGACCTCAGGACTCAACCTAGTGCCTGCTAGCAACCTGTGCAGAGTGGGTTACTGGATATTGAGTGCTACCTGATTTCTGTGGTATTGTGAGATACTGAAGCAGAACAAAGGAAATCTTGGCAGGTTGTTATTTTACTCTATATTTGTTTTAAATATCAGTGATGTGAAGCTGTCCAGGCTGTGTAAATGAGTTATTGCTTTACTATGCAGTGTCTGCCTTTGCTCTCCATAACCAAAAAGCATATACCTGCAAATCAATTATCTGCAGAAACATTTAAGTTGATTTCTTCCACGTGCATATACCAACATGGAAACATTTTGCTATATTTAGATATGTGTCTGTGTTTACTTATCAATGTACACAACACATATGTATATTAGTTAAATATATGAACTCCCTAACTGATAATATGTTTACTAATGCATCACTATTACTTTATCCCAGCATACTTGCTTTTTCATGAGGCCACTGATGTTTTCTAACAAACTTACCTTTCTCTACCATTTCTACCTTAAAAACCCTCAAGAAACACATTTAGAAAGTACTGTTGAAGTCCAGCCCATTGCATAAGAGAAAAGCACAGCTCCTGGCTGAAACCAAGTTTCTGGTGTGTGTTGTTGAACTGGGGATTATATTGCAGTGAGTAGTGACCAAAACTTTGCATTCCAGGCATAACAAACCTTCCCATTGGTGGTAGAGAGGCTGAGGAAAAAAACCAAGAGGGAATAGGGGGAAATAGCTTCGAACTAGAACAAATTGCTGGATGACTCCATTGTCAAAAGGTCACATTCTTTCTTTAGGCAAACCTAAAATGCAGCTTTGCTTAGGTCAGAAGGAGGAGTATGAGGAAGAGGAAAGCATACTGAGGAAATAATCCTTCCTGGATGACCTCTGGGTGCTGCTGCTTGACCCGAGCTGAGCACGGAAGGGAAGGGAGCAAACACAGCACTCTCAAGTGGAGAATTTTCTAAGGCATTGTCAGATTTTCACAGAAATTCTGCTTGGAAGGAGCCTCTCAAGCTGATCTAGGCCAGCTGTCTGCTTAAATCGGGATTATCACTGGTACTAGATTAGGTTGGCTGTGCCTTTCTCCATGAAAGCCTAAGATGGAGACCCCAAAAGGTGCCTCTAGCCATCATAGATTGGAAGCAATACCATATGATTGCAGTGCTGCATGCCCTTCCAACTTGATAAAGCCTTTCTAACGTCCCACTTGAACCTCCCAAGCTGTAATTTTCAGTTTTGGCCTCTTGCTATGTAATCTGCCACTAGTAAAAGCAGTTTTTCTCCATCATCTTGGTGATGATCCTTCAAGTAGGATGCTATTGAATTGTTCCTTAGTCTCCTTTTGCAAATGGAAGGTGACTGCAGAAAGCACTCGTGGGGACAACTTAGCTGCTGGCTCTGTGGTAACCATCCCTCCCAGAAGGTGGCTGCCACAGATGAACCTTTCTGAGGTGGTGCTTGTAGATCAAAGCTGAATCACTGCAAGGCTACAAAATGTATGGAGAAAAGTCATAAAATGGAAGATGATGAAAAAAGAACCTGTTGTATCAGTGCTGAGAAAAGCTTTGCTGCTCTCTGTCAAAATGCATGTGCTACCAGTATGGAAATACCAGTGTCAGCAGGGAATATTTTATTACATATACTGTTAACCTGATGGGCTGCACTCTGCAAGTGTACTTTGGGCTACACCTCTATCTAATCTCCTCAGGACTATTCTCTTGCATTTGGGTAAGCTGGCACAGTAACTGTGTTCATGCTGTTAAGCTTTCTTACCCTCCAGGAAGGGATTGCATCCAAATTCCCTGTTGGGAATGGATCCTGGCTCATTCCAACTCCCACATTCAGGCCATGGAGAAAGTTATTTTTCAGGGGCACGAGCCAAGCCAGGGACTGTTTTAGCAGCAAAGACAAGTATGTTGTGATATTTGTGAGCTCCCTGACACTGTTCAGACACAGCCTCAGCATCCAGTTTGGTTCACAGCAATGTTCTTTCTCTTTTGTGCTGTCTTAACATAGGATTTTTTTCCCACAAAAGCTTAAAGTCACCTCCTTGGACCTATCAAAAGCCAAGCTCTGAGAGGATGGTTGCTGATTTGAATGTGAATCTTGTTTAGTGGACATTTCTCCTTTTTGTTATAAAGAACTTTAAGTCCTGACCAAAGCAGAGTTGTAATTAAACTGGCCACAAAGTCCTAGAGAAGATGTGTCAGTGGCAGAAAGGGAAGACAATAATGACAATAATGTGACTCAGCAGTACCT
>JANHGL010021059.1:72575-82982 GCA_024611195.1 Ceyx melanurus
CCACAAAGTCCTAGAGAAGATGTGTCAGTGGCAGAAAGGGAAGACAATAATGACAATAATGTGACTCAGCAGTACCTTCTCCAAACTAATTGTCTGTACTCCCTTTGCAGTCAAGAGATAGGTGTATCTCCAGGGGGTGGTTCATCACCCTCTTAAGGGCTGTCTAATAGAGACAGAATGAATTTGACAGTGCCTATTTCTCTCCATCATCTGCAGAAAGTTGTTTTAAATGACATGTTTAAACTAGCTACTTAACTTTCAGAGTGCTAGCATTAGGTGAACCAGACCTCTCTATTCATCCAGTAGAGCTGGATGAACACCAAGGAAAATATTTTCAAACAAAGATTTGCAAACTTACTTTGGTTTTCATAACCCCTTTTATCTGGTTTCCATAAACAGTATTTCAAGGAATATTTATATGGGGATATTTTACAAGCAAATGCATCATTGTGGTGCAAATACTCATGTGATCCTCACCAACCTGCAGGTGACAGCTTGGCAGTTGGCAGAATTTGCTAGCTTTAAAAAATATTGGGTTTGGTCCTAGCCTCTGAAGAACCCCAGAATATTTTACCATCCAGGGGGGTCAGCATCACGTATCTCTGAAGGCCAGTTACTCTCTGCAACTTGCCCATAGTGAGTTCTTAAGTCAGTATCCACAGTGAACAGGCTGGCATTTGTTTATGGAAAATATTTACTGGGTTTTTATTGTCAACCAGGTATTTTCTAGACATCTGCAGCCTCTTTCTGACTGCTGTTCAAGCAGAAGACATGAGCTTAGATTGTATGCAAGTGCTCACCTCACTCTTGTTCTTGCTAATCTTGATTATTCTGAATTAGTTACTGGGAAAAGATGACTATTTCTTTGTCCTAAGCCATCTTCACTTACTCCTCCAGCTAGCATTTTTATTTATTTGTTTATTTAAAATTGCATTTGATTTCATTTCGAAGCTAGTGAATCTAAATCTGTCAGAGAAATTGTTGTATGTAAAATGGATCATTATGCTCTCAAAAATGAATGTCTCCACCAGCCAAATGCAGGCTGGAATTTAAAGCAACTCTCTATACTTTGGATTAATAAATACAAATTTCATGATTTCTGAATGGATGTTAGTAGTGATGAACTAAACTGGGAAATAAGACTGCTTCCAGTACTGCTACTCCCACCATTGCTTATGTACTTGACTGGAACTAGCTTACATTAATATCTATCCCTGTTTTCATTACACCCCTATTGTGCTGATGGAAAATAGCTCATGCACAGAGAGATCCGTTTCTAAATCACATTACAATCATCAGCAATAGGATCAAAGAGAAAGAGATTTCATTTCCTTTGTGAAAAAAAAAAAAAAAGGAAAATCAACAGAAAAAAAATGTAGTCTCTGGACTTCTGAACAATTTTAATTTGCTATTGAAAAATGAAACACCAAATAAGAACATTATTCTTGCTCTGAGTTTTCAAAACTTCTTTCTCCTTCTTTTCTGCAATCAATCTTGCTTTTTTTCGGGGAATTATGTACCTTTTCCAGCTAAGATCTGATGAGCTTTGAGGAAAATCATCTTGGGTATGTTTTCTTGTACTTGTCAAGTTTTATTCCAGTGAAAAAATGTAAAAAAAAATAAAATCCTTAGCACCAGTACTTGAAAACAAGAATTGCTATTTTGCTTCCCATTTGTTCTTAGGCTCTCTGTACTCAAAGCTGTTTTCTAGCAAATTGAAGCTGTTAACTCCCTCAGTGACATATTTCTTTCACATCTTTTTTGTTCCTCTTCTTCTTTCCCTTCTGGTTAACTTGCCTCCTGGCCATTTCAGCTGCCCAATGTACTCCCACTCATCCAGAAGAGGCAAGTTCTGAAAAGCAGATGAAAAATCTCAGGTTAACCAGTCTTATGGAGCTCCTGGATCTCACCAGCTTTGGTGTCACCTCCCAGCAGTCCCTGGCCATGATCTCTTTCCCAGGATTTCCTGATGTGAGATGGCTCCCCTACCAAGTTCCAGCAGTCCAATGCTCCTTGTCTCTTGAGCTGAAACTTGTCTGGCATCCTTTTTTCCTGGCCTCATTCCTGTCCTTTCCAACTCCTTGTTGGTTCTTCTTCCCCATCCCCAAGGGTTTCATCCACATGGTGTGCACCAAAGGCTTGATGCACGTGTGCTCTGTCTTTGAACTTCCAGAGCAGTAGCTGTCAGACCATGGCATGAGGAAAGTTAGTGGTGGAGCATATCCCATGGGTTAAAAAGCACTCCAAACGTGTCTGAGAAGCATTGACAGAGGGCATTGTAGCCTCCCAACAACTAATCTGCACTTGAGGTAGATGAAAAGACATAAAAGCCTTCATTTTTCCTTCTACTTTGGAAAAATAACCCTCCAAGTACCATCAAACCAGGTTCAGAATATTGGTTTCACAATGCTGAAGGTTTTAGTGGCAATGCCTGTTGAGCTAGTTCCCTCCCCTTCTGCCAAAGTTTACCTCCCCTTTGCCTTTTTTCCTCTGTAAAAGGCAAAAACTGGGGAAAAAAAAGAACCCAAACAGTTTAACCTAGATTATGTCAGTCACCCAGGACATCACACTGCTTTACAAACAGTTATGTTGGCACAACTGAGAGGTCACTGACCTGCAATGCAAAGGCAGGAGAAGGGAGAGAGGAATTTCTTAAGCTGGCACTGCTGCCAAAACCAAATTATTGTGAAACTGCTCTGTCACATTCCATAAACACTTTCTTCCAAACCTTATAAGAATATAACAAATGGGGAAAATCAGTGGTGAAAGCCCCTTTGGAGCAGGCTGATTGCATTTGAAGGTAGATGCAAAGGTTTGTAGGTGCACAAGCCTAAATCATTCTGTGATGTATAAAGACCACATGAATCTGATCCCTTGAGAGAAATCCATGGCTCACACAATCCAGTTCAACTACAGCACTGAAAAGAGTTCTTAAGTACATTCTTAAGCACACACACGACCACCCAGGTGAGGTAATCCCACTGGTTGGAACTGTGCAAATGAGGCCAACCACAAGGGCATAAGAACTACCAGTATATCCAATTAGCAGGGTAAAAGTAACTACCCTCCTGGCTCACTAATTATTTGCAGTGCACATGGTGTGATGAAAACCCTTCCCCAAAAAAAAAAAATAATCCAGTGTCTCTTAGTGCAGTTTGACTTCGAGGCAGTGCAGAACAGAACATTACTGAGTGCTCTGCAATTCATTATGCTTTCAGATGCACCAACTAAATTTGGCTGTGCAATTAGATAAATAATAACCGAAGGGAAAAGGTTGTATTTTGGAATTGCACATTAGAATAGATGATGACTCCTTTTGCCTTTAGCTGCTCGTTCCTGTGTCGTGGCAGACATCTTGTTGCAAAGCCCCGTCTTTTGCAGATGAAATGCCTGTGGAAATGTAGTTTTTGTGTCCATTTAAATGTACAAGTGCCATTTTCATGCACTCAGCAGAAGCTCTTCCTTTAATTCATTTACATATCTGCCTCAGATATCAAAGAGAATGACATTTCAACAAAACGTTGGCCAAAGGGCAGCATCAAAGAGCCTGGCTTGGCAGCCTCCACTCTTTTTTTCAGGGAATATTGACTCAAACAGTGGATGTCACTGAATTCAGGCCAGGTGGGCTGAAGTGACCCCTGTGTGCTGAGCAAGTGGGTAAAGGTGACTGACATGTTCACAAAATATTGCCTTTTCTTTTCCTGTCTTCAGATTACCCTTCCATTTATTAATTTATATTAAATCAATTTATTAATTCCCCAACATAGCCAATATTAAAAAAAAAGGCTCACGGATATTTGACAAATGACTGAAAACATAATTTGAAATGATGGGTTTAGCTCACACAGGTTAAAGAACCCAGAATAGAAGGGTATCCTTCAGTAAGGGGGAAACTGCAGATTGGGAAATGATGTCTCTATCACTAAATGTTGATAGATTCTGCTAAGAACAGGTCCTTTTCTTCCCTCTTTCTAATATTCAGAATAATATAGAATATTATTTAATATTCAGGAGAATATTTCTAATATTCAGCTTTGTTAACTTTAATCCAAGTGCTAGTAGCAGTGGATTGACAAGTGCATTTACTATCACCCTGGTAACCTTGTGGCCTGGAAGGGCAGACAGGAGACAGAAACCTCCAGGAGCAACAAGGAAAAATCCCAGGTTACTAATGTGAGACACTCCACTGCATGTATTTCACCTGCAGAGAAGAGGAAAAACCTCAGGACTGATAGCATTAACATTGCTGAAATTCTGATGGGAAGTTATATATGTGCATGGGCAGAACCCATAAAAATGGAAGAGGTACTGAAGATGGGAAGAAGGTTGATGTCTTCCCATGACCTGGAATGCATCTGAGTTTACATGAGTAGTTGCTGAGAATGATTTTCTTTACTTCCAGGAGTAGGAGTTGCCTCAAAACATTATACTTAGAACAGTTTTGACTGAAATGGATAACTGTTTGTATTTTTTTTTTAATTTATGAATAGTCCATCTTTATTATGAAACTTAAAGTTGGTCTGTCTGATTCCACATATTTGGAATGCATTTCCAGAATGAAAGACTTGAAAACGAATGAGAAAACTCTTTTGTGCACGCGATGGTAGAGAATTTACTATTCTCTACCCAACTGCAAAGAAACCTGAGTGTTTCTGATCCAATGATGAGCAGAAAGCTCTGCTGAACTGCTGCCGAGCACTTGAAAAAACGGGTAGATTTGGACCATTTCCCAGATGTCACATTGTCACTTCTGAATAACACGTTGGGAGAGGAAGTCAAATGAGGAAGCGGGTTCAGGAGTGGTGAGAGTGTAGTGGCTCCCTCTCACTTGCAGGGACTGGCCAGGATTCTAGCAGCTGTCTGGGGGTGGGAGTGCGTGTGGGTGTAGTCAGCACGTTGGTTTGAGGTGCCTAACTTAGATGCCTACATCTCTCCATTGCCTATAAAAGGAATAGAGTCTGGCAGCCGTGGAGCGTGGGGAGCCCGGTTTGCCCATCACTGTCTTGCTGGTTGTCATGGTAACAAAGGCAGGCACCTACAAGAGATGGTCTGGATGTGGTCCCAACTGACTTGCAAACACACTCCGCAGCTCGTGTGCAAGTGAGATAGCTGTGCTGTGCATTTCAGAGTTCACACCTGCGTGCCAACAGCTGGAAGGGGTTGCAGTTTGAAGCTGTCCTTTGAGAGCCTCAGACGACAACAGATATTTGTCTCCCCATCTGGTTTTGTGTTTTGGGCAAACTTGGGCTTGGAGGACAGACACATGGTGCTGCGGGAGGCAAGCTCTCCATCTGCACTCCTCTGAAGCTGCATCATCGATGGGAGGGAAATGAAACCACTTGATTCATGGGACACACTCCTACGTGGGGAGAAACCCTCGTGAAGCTGGCGCTGCATCCCACGCCTTCCTTTGGAAATCACAAGATGTGCTTTAAGCTCCTTATGGAATTGATCAGTTAATTAATCAGTTTATCTGCCTCTGCCCTACGTTTAAATTTCAATCGTTGTGGCAATTCCATTAAAATCTCTTAAGCTCTGCTCAAAAAAAAATCAGTAAACAGAAGAACCTGTAGCCTGTAAATTGCTTCTCCCACAAAATAAGGTCCATTTCAGTTATTGAATCATTTGGAGATGCTCTTGCACCTGTAGAAACTAAGTCCACTCTTGATTATTGGAACAATTGTGCAAGGGAAAGAATTGGGTAATCTCATAGTGATGCAAACTGTAGTTTTCTATGAAGGCAGTAGCAAAGGGTTGTAGTCATAGAATTCATTTCAGTAATGATCTGGGATTTCAAATCTAAATGCTCAATTTCTAGCTGCATTGCAAATTCTTCTCTAGAATCCACTCTGTATTACCACCTTTTGCAGTCTTTAGCAGTAGTAATAGATTTTTTTATTATACTCAGAACAAAAAAAAAAAGCAACAGAATTTGATTTCAAGCACAGCTAGCAATGTATTGAGCTCAGCTAGGATCCTGACATATGGAAGCTGCGAAAATCCAAGATTTTGGTTTTGTGCAATTGCATATTCAAAGAAAATACCTGAAATTCAGAACAGAGGCTCAGGGCAGGATTGCTGGGGTAGGTGTCAAAGTCAGGGCTGTGATTTGTCTTATTATTTTGTCTTGCTACTTGCTTTGGACTTGTCTTCTCACCTTGACCTAACCCTGCACTAGAACTACATTAACCTGAACCAACAGTCTAAGCTGTAATGCAATGAATCAACCTTTCAGAATATTTTTTCAACTACTAATGTGCAGATCATTGCTTCCAAAGCCCTAGAATAATAGAATGTATTGGTTTGGAAGGGACCTCCAAAGTTCATCTAGTCCAACCCTCTGCAATAAGCAGGGACATCCCTAGGTCAGGCTGCTCAGAGCCTCCCCAAGACTGGTCTTGAGTGTCTCCAGGGTTGGGCCATCCATCATCTCTCCGGGCAACTCATTCCAGTGATCTGTCACCCTCAAATTAAGTAACTTTTTCCTAGTATCCAACCTAAATCTCCCCTTTTCTAGCTTAAAGCCAATACCCTTTGTCTTGTCACTACAAACCCTTGTGAATAGACCCTTTCCTGCTTTTTTATAGGCCACTTGCAGGTACTGGAAAGTACTTATATATGGATTAAGTGGAGGTATTACTGCAGAATGAGATGCAGTTGTTTGATATTATATGCAACAATTCAGGAGACAGGGAATAAAATTGTTCAGGCTACAACATCTAGAACTCTATATGCCTGTGAAAAGTTTTTTTCCTCTTTCCTGCCTATAGACACCAGATTTGAAGCTAGAAATGTGGCTCTTTAATAACTGATTTACATTTCCCAGACAGCAAATTGCTATCTGACAAAAATTTATAAAAGAGCTTGATATTGTGAGATTCTCTAGCACAGTGAATCCTTTGTGATTTTAAAGTAAGGAGTTCGTGATTAAAATTTTAATATCATCATTGCAGTCTCCTGGGATGCTTAAGGAAAAGAAAATGTTATTTCCTGCGCCTTAGAGTTCGTTGTGGTTGGTGCATTTAAATGCCATCAGTGCTCCTGAAAGCTAAACAAAACAGAAAGTCCCTCAAAGCAAGTAAAGAAATTGAAGGATTCTTGATTTCTGCCTAAACCTACAACACAGAATTGTCTAAATTTATCTGTGAGCTGAATTGTCAGAGCAGGGTCTGCAGTTCACCAAAGAAGCTAAAGATGGGAGGAGTAACTGGGAATAAAGGCCAATTTAAGAAACCAAGTGCTATTGTTTAATCTAAGATGCTTTTTTTCCCTCCCTACTCTTCCATATCTGAGTGTTGAATTATTGGCATGTTCCCTGTCCCAGGTTTGATTGTATCCCACTAGCGGGGATGCTGCCAACTCTTGGCCATGGCTTGTGGCACAGCAGAGACTGTTATGGGTGATGCCCTTGGGGAAGCATGGGAGTGAACTGTGCTCTGTCATTTGCTTTTACAACTGAAGATGAGTCCTGGGCCATTTACCCTTGAACTTTGAGTTCAAGTCCTTCATGATAATTTCAAATCAGCATTTAGACAACTGTGGCCACTATTGAGTCCTTGTCCCTGTGCTACAGCAATAACCACCCCAAATCTTTTGAGAAAACTAGTCTTGTAGGAAATGAATTTATTTTTCTTTCCCTTTTCTCAAATAAAAATTATCTGTCACATTTCAGTGGAAAATACTTCTCCCTGAAGTTCAGTTCCTTCTTTCCACTCTTTTTTCCCTCTTCTTTCTTCACTGGGAGATGGCAAGATACAACTAAAAAGACTTTTCAGGTTTTGGCTCTTGGTGAAAGCAGTGTGACTGATGAAAGCATCATGCAGTCCTTGTGGACTTTCTGCCACAAAGATGAACTAAAATATTTTTTTTAGTCTTGAAAAAGCAATTGAATGGAAGATGAAATATTTTTATGTGGCTGCTTACAAATGCAAATGTTGGTGTTTTCATCAGAGGGGACTTTGCTACAGAGTTGTTAAGATATCTTAATGAAATCAATTGGGAAAATAGTGATCTTCAGTTTGGAAGTTACAATTGAATATACAATTCAATTCAATATGCATTTCAAAATGGTACCACATTTTATCTATTGATCTCATTTAAAGGTCCTGGATGCTGTTCTACTTAAGGGTGCCAAAAACGAGCCAAGAACATAATTTTCAAGTAGTATTATCATGGTCATGTCACTTTCCAAAGCACCTCTAAATCGTTCCTTTAATTTTTCCTTTGCCAAAGAGGTAGAAGACTGTTTTGCTGTTTGGAAGAATTCCTGCCTAGAAGTAGAGGTCCAGATCTTTAACAAGGCTAAACTGGCAAAGCCCCACTGGTTGTAATGGAGCAACACTGATTCTGGCAATTCAGTATCTGGCCCATCAGATTTTCAACTGTTATCACCACAGGCAGAATTCAAATTGACACAGCGTGGGCTAACATGATTGAATGCAGAGCAGGCTGCCTGGTATCCTAAATTATTTTAATAACAAAAAGAATGTAGCTGGAATGCCAGGCTAAGATCTCTACCTGGATAAGGGCCCAGATATAATTTAATTTTTTTTTTTTACTATTTTTTTTAAAGAAGGTTGTTCCAAAGTCATTACTTCTCCGTTGTGGAGTTTGCCATTATATGGTGCCCAGAAACAAAAGTCTTATATTCCCTTTGGAGCTGTAAAATCCCACAGTTTCATGTAGAAAACATTGCCTTGAACATAGGATAATTGAATTATTGAAACAGGGAAGGAACCTGCCCCTCTCCAGAGCCCAGCTCAGCTGCTAAACCCGACTCTGAGACATATCTGCACCAGACATTGAATTTCCAGGGGTTTTCTTGGGTTCCTGCTGCTGTGAACTGCCCAAAACCATTTGTTATCCCGGAGTCCACTGATTCCCAGGGATCACGCTGGCCTCAGGCTGCAACACGTCTGCACGGGCATGTTTGGAAGTGTTTGATGTGTAGCCATGGTTGCCCAGGAGAGATGGGAACATGCAGTTCTACCTGCAAGGGCTGAGCCACGGAGCTGCTGAAACCAGCCACGGGAGCCCTGGTGCAGCATGAGGACAATGCTAGGGCAAAGGTTGGGCTTGGTGACCCTGGTGGTCCTTCCCAACCATATTGATTCTGTGAGGTGAATGATGAAGGTGGGACCTTCTTGGGTTGGAGCGTGTGCTCAGTGTTGTCCTGGTAAAAGAGAAGTAAATTTCACCTCCTCTGAGCTTCACTGGGTGGCAGAGATCCTACAGCAGAGCTGGACCCCAATCCTGAAGCATGGGCTTGGGCTGAAATGTCTGTTGGAACCGTGACCGTCTCCACATCCATTTGCCCATAGGAGCCAACTGAGAAACAAAACCATAACAATTAGATTTCTCCCCTTAGGAAAAAGACTTGTGTTTTTTCTCACTTGAAAGAATTCAGATGTTTTTCTTTCATCTGCCCTGAACAAAGCTAGATTACTTGATCTATCAGCTCTGATTTGGGGTGTATGTTTTATTCTTCTTAGAGATTCAGAGGGTGGTAAAAAACCTCATTGTAATTCAGTAATTAGTATGTGTCCTTCTTCTTTTGACCAGGAATGCAAGGATATCCTTTTCTGTGAATGTCATTTTCTCTCTGGGCTCTTGTACTTTAATTTCCTAGATGTGAAAACAGGAACAGAAGATGAATTAGATATTGAAATGAGAGGATATGAACATGACTCTCTTCTCCTACAGAACTTTTTCTTTCAAAGAGAAAAAAAACCCCCAAACTTCTGTAGTTAAGCAAAACATAATAAAAGGCTTTATAGATCAATTATAATGAATAAAGTGGTTTTATCCTTCAAGAACTTTGCTCAGGAGAAAAAAACTTAGTTTAATGAAGTTTCAAAGCTTTTGTGTGCTTACTGTTCCTGTGTATTTTTAGTTCTCCCACCTACCATCCCAGCAATCTGACTATTTCTGGAATTATGAATCTAGATTTTCTGTTTCTGACGGATAAATAACTGTTTCATTTTGCCTAACACCACAGTGCCTTGATGCTAAATATGTTACTGATACACAAATATTAAGCTCCAGAGGCAACATTTGGTATCTGGATGAAGGGGTTTAGGTGAGATAAGTTTTCTTTGTCTGTCTTTGCTTTCAAATACATTAGTTTGAAAACTAAGATGTATCTCTTCTTGATGAAGAAGGGGGCTCATACATTTGTTGACTTGAATAGTTTTTTTTTTCTCCTAAAAGCATAGTTTTATTCTGATTAGCCTGATGACACAGAGTGTTCTGTCTCATCCAAGCTTTGTTAATATATTGCTTTTCTACATCCTGCTCAATGATGGTTGATCTGTTCCAAGATGAGCAACTCTTCAAATCATTATGAGGTCTTCCTAGGGATGATAGCACTGCTTGCTGTTGCTTCTTCATCTCTGTGAAGGAGTTGGG
>JANHGL010021060.1:0-31892 GCA_024611195.1 Ceyx melanurus
ATTTTTTTATATACATATATATTTATATATATATTTATGAGTTGCAAAATCTGTTTAGTATTCATTGTTGCCAGTGTCTTCAATTTATTTATTTTCTGATTATTACTCACCTAGATTTCAGACACTGTAGCACACCACACTGTTGTACTGTGATTACAGGCAGGTCACACCTCAACACTACACTGAATTTTTGTCCACTAAAAACCCCACAAAAAACCAAACCAGAATAAAAAGCAAAGCTGGGAGATTTTGCTATAAACCTGGACAAAATTAAGGCACTGTTCAAACACACAGGCAGCCATGCAAATGATCTCCTGGCCCAGAACTTGCCAGCACACTGCAGGACATGAAAAGCTGATGGAAGAAGCATCAAGCTCCTGTACCTTGATCTGTTTCCTGCAGAAGAGCTGAGCTCTGAGTTCACACTGATGTTGCTGCCAGTCTCAGATCCTGTGGTTCTAATGTAGGGCCTCCTTCCAGTTGCAGATAAGGGTTTGTTTACTGTACCCAATACACCCGTTGGTTTTGGCTAGAAGAAAATGGTTCAATTAAAAAAAAAAGATGGGAAGTTCAGATATACCTTTAGTTTTTTTAATATTTTCTTGTGTATTTTAAAGTACTTTTTCCTCGAGTCTCAATCATGTCATCACTTTAGAGCTACAGATACCATATTAACTTTAAAAACATTGCCTATCCTACTTTTATTTCTTGTAATTTAACAGCACTTCAACAATTGCCTCTCTCTCATGCTTTGAAGGGACAGAAGCTGAAGTCTCAAGAGAAGACAGATATTTGACAATATTAGAGGACCTAAAGGATGTGGCAATAGCCTTTCAGTCTCAACACAGTTGAGAGCCTCTGAGGAAAGGTGAAGGGAGAAAACAAAGTGAATATTGTTTTGGGAATCTACTATGGACCACCCAGATAGCAATAATGAGAATTATTCTACATTATCTATTCTCTAGATAACTGCCCTTGTCCTTATGGTGAAAGACAGGTAACTTCTCAGCCATAAATGGGAATATCAGGAAATTTCTGGAGCATGTCTGAAGAGAACTTCTTGGTGCAGGTGTATGGGAGACAACTGGGAAAAGTGCCCTCCTAGGTTTGCTGTTTGTGAGCAGAGAGGGCCTGTGGGTGAAGTGGTGATTAGTGGCATCTTGGGCACAGGGACCACTAAGCAGTTGAGTTCCAAATCACTGGTGATAGAAAAACTTCCAGCAAACCTCTGACCCTGGATATGAGGAGAAGAGACTTCAGGCTGCTGCAGGAGCTGGTTAGTCAGGTGTATGGCAAGTGCCATGCACAATTAAGCTCTCCACAGCAGTAGGAAATGTGAAGATTTTTACTGTAGGGAAAGACAGGGTAAAAACATTCCATGCCATCTATCTACTCTGGGGCTCTCCACTGCAGAAATGGCATTTTAGATCTCCTGATGGCTGGTGTCTGCTTGGGGCAGGCTGGGTGGGCAGCAGGAGGGGGTTTATTTTGTCTCTGGAGAGGAATCAAGGAAGTTTTCATAACTCAGCATGTCACACACTTGTAATGTCATTTTCATGTAATTTGACATTTCCGTGGAGACCAAGTTCATTTATTAAGACACTCCCAGAAGAAAAAAAAGCATTCCCATGTGTGGAAATGATGAGAGAGCAGGCAGGAGAGAGATAGCACAGATAATGGAAAACATCTGGCTAGCAAAGAAAGCAATGATTGCCATAGAAACAGCCTGTCACTGAGCACACATCCAGTAGCTGTGCCATCCTGGTGCTAATACTGCACAGTATTTAACATTCTTATCATATTTTATTTGCTTGATTTACTGTGTATGGTATAAAAAGTAGGAAGCAGCATTTGGAGTTCTAACTGAAGACATTAGAAGCTAATGCAGTAGCAGTTCATGGAAAACAGAATGTGAAAATACACAAATGCACATTAAATTGATATTAAAATGATGATTTGGACTGTTCTCAGCATTTTCATATTTTAAGGCTCAGCCAGCATTCCTTCACTAAGCTCAAGAAAAAAAAAACCCTGCACTTTTTTTTAGCTAAAGAACATTCCTGTATCATTTAACCAGAACCTAGGAAAGGCAGACTCAGAATCCCAAGAAAACTGATGGCATAAAATATAAAAACAGCTTGTTTTTTAAGATTTTTTGTTGTGTGCCCCCCTTGCCACCACCCCCCTCTTTGTTTTTTTCTCTCCCCTGCAAAGGCATTGGCCATGTTATGCCTAAAATGAGACATCAAAAGGGTGTCAGACACTTGCAGTTGAGCTTCCCAGCATTAACAGCTCTGTTAAAAATACTAAGAATGAGAATTTAAGACTTGTGGTGTCAATTCAGTATCTGCACAGTAACTTTATGCCACGACAGCTGAATAATGGAAAAACCTGGAGTTCTAAGAAAAACTTTAGTTAATCAACAACCTTTGGCTCAGTGCACAGGTGAGAGTGTTGTGTACTCACCAGGTAGTTGTTAAAGGCATTAATTATGCTGGCAAATAAAAGAATCATGAGTGACAAACTCTTAATACAACTTTTTAACTACAGCAGTGCAGGACAGTTTACAGAAATCACAAGTAATAACCAAAGAACTGTAAGTTGTCCAAGACAGTACCTTTCCTGTCAAAAGAACAACCCTTGTCTCTTCTGAAATGTAGTTCTTGTCATTGCAGAAATCCTGCATGAAAAATAGAACAGGAAGGAGTTGGCATCTTCAGCTCTCAATCTTGCTGCTGCTTTTATTAAAATTAGCTCAAATTAGATGTTGCTATCAAGTGCTACAGATACCTCACTGTGCAATTAGCTGACACATTAATTAATCCAATAAATACAGGTCAAACCAGTGTTTTGGAGGATATCTGTAGTCATCATTACTAAGACAGATACAAAAATACCATGGATAACATAATGTTCCCTTTTTCTGCCTGCTTTGGATTCCAATTCAGATACACATTCAGTATACACATATATTCTCATATATTCAGATGCATTTGTAAACACTAATGAAATGATCTAGCAATACACACTAACATCTCCATATTTATCCTAATTAGCACTCAAATTACAAATATTTCTTGCACACAGTCATCATACATCCTCAGCATTCAACTCACATTCAAAAACTTAAACTGCTGAGGATAAAAATACATACATTTTCCCATTCATGATAAAGACAATAATCTCTCAATTATAAAAACAAAGTTATAGACTCTAATTTGGAAATTAAATTAAAAACAAATTACCTTTTCAGGTTGTGTGAAAAATTTGGTGGGCAATACAGGGTCCTTTGGTGAATCTGCATTGCACAAAGCACTTTTGCTGTTGATTACACATAGTGCTACATCACATACTGTATAAAGTTTCTGAATAAAAAAAAGAGTATGCTTTAGGAATTACTGGTTTTGCAGTGTACACAAAATGTAGTTCTTTAAAAAGTTTAATCTATGTGTTAAAATAGCTGTATTTTTAAAATTACATTATTAACCAAACACAGAAATCCTCATTTTTCATGATACTGTTTAATAAAAATTAGTAATACTTTATATGCCTATACTATACAATAGAAGCTCCAGATCAACCAAATCACCATTAATGTTTTCTCATCTCTGCCAGAAACTCATTGGTGTAACAGTAGCCATATTAAACAGTATTTCCTCTCCCAACAGTAGAAGATATTTATGTCAGGAAACTAGGAATTAAAATAGGCAGGCAGGCAGGGACAGGAATATTTAACAGCTTTTGTTTATTAACTTCATTAGGTATTGTGTGCTGGATAAGGTCAGCAAGGCTCTGAAAGAGACTGGCAACACAGAGACAATGCTCCAATTAACACTCTCTCCAGAAGAGCATAAAAATGTCTGAGCTAGTGCTTTCAGATTTCCTGCAAATCCAGTTCATCAACTGCTTGTGAAACCCTCAGCCCAGCAGCCAGCACTTATCTGCACTGCATTTCTTACCTCATTGGCCTTTGGCTCATCAGGAGACTGAGCATCTCGGGTGAGCTTGATGTTTTCTGTCATCTTTTTCATGAAGGCATGGCTATTGTTCTCATTCTTTGTCATTAAAACTTCAAGCATGAACCACAGGCACCTAAAAGCCCATAAAACCACAAGCAATTACATTCCAGCTTTTCTACTGCAGCTTCCACACAGAGCAAGGTCTTAAAAATGGGCAGCTGTACTAGATTTTTCTTAAGAAACCACAGTAATTTTGAAGACATCATGAACAGTTAACATCATCTGATGGTGTAAATAGATTCCAGACCTTCAACACACAGAATCTTCATTGTATTCTTCAGAATAAATCTGCCAAATTACTGTGTTGATCTCTCTAATTGCTGTCCAACCAACCTTTTTCTCTTCCCAGTATGAACAGCAGCAAGAACTGTGGTGCTGCTTTTATCTAGAGATTCTGTACTCACTACCTTGAGCCATGTCTATGTTCCTATGAACAATGAGCACACTCAAAACAGGATTAAACAAATCATACTGGTGCTAAACAGTGCCCTACACTATGTGGTTTATTGGAATTCAAATAGAGAGGAGATCCAAAACTGAGCAGGTGAGATTCTTGTTAATGCTCCATATGGGATGAAAAAAACAAATCCTTATAGATAGGCATAATGGAATTAGCTTTCTTGATTTATTTTTCTTTAAATCTGATTTATTTATAGGGAAAACACATTTTATTTTCACTAAAAGTCTGCTTTAAGAATTTTTCACTCATGCTATAAAGAGAGATTACACTGTAGAAAGAGGCTAATAAAAAAATACTGGAAAACCAGGATGACTGAACATTACAATTCCCTGTCCACAAAAGCCCAAATCTTGTGAACTGATAGAAATTGAAGATTGCAACACCAGAGATGGAGGAACATTGCTCTTGACAAGTCCAGGAGGGTTGGACTCTGTCAAAACAAGTATCTGGTGTTCAAACAAAATCAGATGTCTACATTCTGACTTGCATCCAAGACCTACAAAGGCTCCAGTAAATACTTTTGTTAGATACCTTTCCATTCATCATTATTCTCAAGAACTTACAGGACTGACACCACACCACCTGAAACAGCTTCTCCAAACCCTGTGTCATCCAAAGATCACTACTGCTTAGGATTAATTTTACTCTGATAATTCCAGTCAACTTCAACAGCTTGATTTCCTCACTACATCAACAAATTTGAGTATATCATTCACAATTCTGAACAAGACCTTAACAGAACAGTGAGATTTTATGTAGAAAAAGTATGTACTTAGAGGGGCAAAATCACATGAAGTAAATTTGTTCTCATATTTTGGAATATTAAGTCAGAAGAAAAAGATGCTGTTTCCAGAGAAAAAAACAAGCCCCAAAATGTTATCTCTATAAGCTTCAAAATCTTTGTAAGAATAAATATGACAGATT
This sequence comes from Ceyx melanurus, assembly GCA_024611195.1. Taxonomy (NCBI): domain Eukaryota; kingdom Metazoa; phylum Chordata; class Aves; order Coraciiformes; family Alcedinidae; genus Ceyx; species Ceyx melanurus. The sequence goes on from JANHGL010021060.1 coordinate 5,404, forward strand.
ATGGTTGAGGAGCTTGCTAAGCATGTAATTACTTTATGTGACTATTTAGGCCATGTAAAATCAAGATGAACTGGGGAGATAGCTACAAAACTCACTGCTGGGCTGCTTTTCCAAGTTTGCCAGCATCACCATTAACACTTTCAAGTGAACACTGTGACTCTCAGAACTCTTGAAAGAAACACTGTATTACATTATATGAGAAAAATGTTTTGCATTTATCTCAGGAGACTCTTCAGAGAAGTATTCCTGCCAAGATTCCTGTACAGAGTATTCCTTTGTTTGGTGCAGTCCTCTCTGGCTAGTTCACCCAGCCTGTGACAAACATGGGGGAGGAAATTTGACAACAAAAGAAAAGCTTTGGACACAAAAAGTGTCCAAAAAAGCTCTATGCACTTGAAAGCACTTCTCAAAGAAAGTATTAACTCAACAACTGCAAATGAGAACTTGTTCCACACGTTTGGGATGGAGTACACACTGGAGGATGCTTTCAGATGGTGCCAGGAACAGGAAGTCCTGGGAAGAAGTGCAGACTTGATGATGAGGTAAGAAATCTTCACTGAATCAGGTCCTAACCAGGTGTGAGCTAACTCAGAAAACAGAACAAAATCAAGTTTTTCATTTATAGAAAGGCTTGGACTCTTATAGGTGAAGGTGCAAAAAGAATTGACATGAATTGGTCTGTGCCAAGAATGAACTGCTTTTCTAATGAGGTATATTGTAGTATGTGGCTACACATGTCTTTGTAATACTAAAATAACATCTTCTAGGTCCCTTCCAACCCCTAACATTCTGTGAAACAAATACAAGAAAAAAAAAACAAACAACACACTAAAACCAAAGCTGGAGGGGAAGCACCTTTTAAAAAGTGCTAAAATTTAACTTAAAAATTCATTACAAGACACAAAGGAATATGTAAGTTAAGATATGAAAGGCTATTTGAGGTATAGAAGGAGGTCTCAAACTGGAAACAATACAGGAAAATCTTATGTATGACAGATTTGTGACCAATAACCTGTGCTAATAATCTGAACAGTTAGTGACACTTTCTTCCCTCAGTTAAAAAGTTACACATTTCCAAGACTATGCTTTGCAAAATACTGTTCATAAAACAAGGAGTTCCTCCTCTCCTTTTTTCTAAGCACAGAAAAATTCTCAGTGTGATATTTCTACAAGCAGCTGCCACTTACTCTTTGACATCACGAAGCTGATCAACATCCTGAGGTTTTGTGAAATCTGGATCATGTGCCAGTAAGTGAATCATATATGGTACCACATATTCAGGCAGCAAGGAGAGCAGTTTTTCTAGAGGAAGGAAAAAAAAAAAATCATAAATAATCTTAACAGTACACACATCACAAGAAAGACCTTTCTGTCAAAAGTATTACTGTCAAATATGGAATGTAAAATTTTTATTTGCATTTTCTTCCCACAAATTTTACTTTTAATGAATAATTAAAAATAAATTAATGGGTTCTACTACTACAAAACTAACCAAAACTAACTAGAAACTAAAACAAAACATTATTTTTTGAGCAGAACAGCTACCACAGTACCAGCTTTGCATTTGACATGTATAATTCTCACCAATGTGCAGAGAAGTAGGTTATGGATTCTGCTGATGCTAAACTTAGTTGAGATTTGAATGAGTCCAATATAAAGATGAGGACCCCAATAAAGTGTTTACAAAAGACATTTCCTGAAGTTTAAATGATTACTCCTTCCAGTTTAGCATTTGAAAATGAATTATTATTGCTTTCTTCACCATTTCATTGATGTACTAACCATTAGCCATAGGATTCTGCTTAATATATTCTCTTCGTATACTGATGTTTTTGAGCAAGCACTGTCTGGCATGTGCTCTTCTCTCTTTCACAGGGTCTTTGGCACACAAAGCAAAGATTGCCATATATTCCAAAGGGAGCAGTAATTTCACAAGTGCCTTATGCAGTTTCTGGGCAAATATCTGCCTCACCTGGTAGCACTCATCCTATAGCAATACAAAACAGAAAAATATGTATAAATGTATGCAGAAAAATCTCTGAACTCAATTAATTAAGAGCCACTTGAATTCAAAAGCAGTTACTTACATTAATGACAAGTGCACAGAGCTGGAACTGTTCTGGGGTAATGATTTCATGGTAACAGGGTTCCTGGGCAAGCTTCATTATTGCACTACCAGCAGCTAATCGCAGTCGAGACATATCTGATTTACTACACAAACATGAGGGGGGGAAAAAATTATCAAAAAACACACCCCACACAACTCACCACAACTATCCTTGAATTATTTGCATGTCACGATTTCTTCTTTTTAAGAAGATAATGAGCAATTAATGTTTTTCTCTGCCAGAACAGATCACAGTTCTGCAGCTTCAGATCAAGCTAAATTAACCGAGATTTGTGAAAATAAGGTGTCTGCTTTCCCCACAAAAAGCTTAATTCCAATAAAATAGTGAAATTAGTAAATTTTATAGTCTGAAAGCAACACTTCTGCACATAATTACTCTTTTCTTCCTTCATCCTCAGAATGAAGATGAGGTACAGAGTTATCTCACTGTTGGAATGAAGAGGTGAAGTGGTTTCATCCAACTCCCCAGTGTGTTACATCTTAACTCCATTGTTTTCAAAGATACTCCTGCAGGTCTTTTACTTGTCTTTGAGATATCTCCAGGGTACTAAGATTATTAGTCAATTGCAAGAAAGAGGGAGTATCAAGCATATTTTTATAGAGCCATTCCACTCCTAATACTGTATCTCCAACCAGATCTGTCTTCTGTGCTCCCATATAGCCAACACCTTCACATTCAAAGAAAACTTGAATTAATCACAGAATGTTAGGGGTTGGAAGGGAGCTAGAAGATCATCTAGTCCAGAGCAGGGGCACCTAGACCAAGTCATCCAGGAACAGATCCAGGAATCTCCAGAGCAGGAGACTCCACAACCTCCCTGGGCAGCCTGGCTGCCGGGCTCTGGTACCCTCACTGGGAACAAGTTTTTCCTTGTGTAATCTTCTTGAAACTCTACACCAAACCTGCTGGAAGCCTGGAAAGGGAGAAAATCTGACCTGATTCTCTTCTGTTCAGTCAAGTCACCTTCACTGACGAGCATGGCTGAGAGCAGGCGGAGGGTGGAGTTGGCCGATTTCGACTGGTTGTTCTTCATGCCCAGCAGCCAACGCACCAGAAGTTTAATTGCTTGCACCTAACAGAGTGCAAAAAAACAGAGCAGATCAACAAGGAGTTTAATTCCTCAAGCAGATAAGGCACTAAAACCTACTGCTGTCAAATCATCATTTCCACAGATCCCTATTTATTAGAGCTGATCTATTTTGAAAGGAACGGAATGAATCAGTAAAGATTTACAGAGGAAGAAGAAAGCAGCAGTCCCTGTGACACCAGGACATTTCAACTATGGTTCAGTGTCTTCTCACAAGTGCATCCTCTGACTAAAAATAAGAGCAACTGGATTAATATTTCTAGAAATGGCCATAATTAGATTCCCAGTAAATAGCCTATAAAGATGAATGAATAAAATTAATCAGGGTTGCAATTTATTTCAGAGCGGTTTACAGACAGTAGAGAGAAATTACCTTTCTTGGAAGGAAAGCCAAAACTTTCAAATCTCCTTAATTTTCTCTGTTTTCAGCATAATTAATATTGTGAATAATATTAATTATAATTAATATTGTAAGTGAAGACACCAAAATGCATTGTTTCTACAAGTTCTGTGGCTGTTTATAATACACAAAACCCCTAGAACACTGCATATTCTAAGGAGACTAATATTAAAGTACTCAATGGGATGAATTTTAATACTCTCCACTGCACAACTTGGAAAAAAAAGTAATTTTTTCATGGCAAATATACACATTATTACTGACAACAGATCATTTACCTTTGCTAGTACTTCTGGAGAAACTTCTTCATCTGGAGACCACAATTTTCCATTTTTCTCACCTGTTGACTACAGACATTCATGTAAGTTTAAGAACTGGTTCAACCCATATAGAAAACAAAGTAAAAATGGAAAAAAAATCATGGATTAAGCTTTCTTTCACAAAAAGATCTTTTATAAGGCAATTGTCACTGTACTAGTCATTTAAAGAATGTTCCTTTGTAGATTCATTTAGCACAAAAAAACCCAATATTTCTCACAGAGTTAAAACCAGGCAAACAGAGTAATAAGGACTTACCAAAAAAATAAAATCTTACCCTGTCATTCATTAGGAGATCTTTCACAATGAAATTTGCAACAACAGATTTCATTGGAGAAGCAAACTGGTCTGGAGCCAACATAGAAATATGACCCAGTGAGACTAATGGAGTTATAAGCTGTTCTGGTACATCAGCATTCAAACTTCTACTGAGTGGCTGAGGAAGAAAAAGAAAAATTCAAATCAAAGTGGAGAAAGAATGCTATTTCCTAATTAACACAGTGACAAAAAAATCTCACAAGCAGTGAGCAGTAAGCTAATGTCTGAGCTTACAGTCAAGTAGCTTTTCTGCACTAACTTCACCAGTGAGAAAGTGAGAGAAGACCTCAAAATATGGTAATTTAATAAAGTCTGAAAGCAGAGGATGTTATCTCTCATTTAATATCTGATAAATATGTGTCCTCATGGTATGTAGTGTGGATCATTGCAGCACATTTAACTTATTTTCCCCCTAAATTCCCCTAAGTGAATACCTTACCTATCAAACACCAGAATATTACAAAATAATGACTGCAAAACACAAACATTAATAATTTACTATCATTATTTCTCTTGACTACCATGTAACATCAGGCTTCCTGACCTATAAACTGTTATCTGTTAATACAAAGTATGAATTAAATTGATGTTAATTACTAGTATCAACAACACAAACAAATCTTAAAAACAGAAAAGCAACATACCTCAAAGATCTGTGCAAGTTGCACTTCTTTGTTTGAAAATATGGCATGTATACAGTGAACAGCTTGTTTTGCCTGATGAGGAGTGCCTCTTTTTGCTTTCTGATGCAAAATTGGAATTAGTGTTCTGTGAACATTAAACAAAATACTTCAAAATGAAATTTGCAATCTATAAACAATAAAGGTCTTCACCTACAAAAATCTACCCTCATCTTATATATCAAGCATTCCTCTGAAGCCTGTTCAGGAAAGTGCAGCATCACCAAGTGAAAAGCAGGATGGAACTGTATTTAGTAGTACTTGTTGAGCATGTGACTGTAAACATTTAAGCAGAAAAAAGCCCCATAGGAAGAAGTAAAACAGAAAAGAAAATAATGATCAAAATAAGACTGTTTAGGAAGTCAAATGTGGAGGGAACCTGACAGGTTAAGGTGAACTCATGGGTTTGCTATCCAAGCTTGGAAGTGACAGGGCTGAAGAAAATTTCAGAAAGCTAGAAATAACCATTAACCACCAGGGTGTTTATACACATTGAATGCTTGAACTCTGGTCTTTAATCACAGTGTATACCCAAGTGAATAACTGCATTGCTCTGAGATTTTTTGCTTTTGAATCCCCTGAAATTTACCCACTCATCAGGGGCCACCAAAGGAAAGAGACCAGGTTGAGATTGGTCAGAGGGTTTGGTTCCACTCCTGAGAGTGTGCTGGGCAAAACTGGACACAGGATTCCAGGTGGGGTCTCACCAGTGCAGAGTAGGGGAGAAGAACCTCCCTTGCCCTGCTGGCCACTCTCCTCCTAATGCATCCCAGGATGCCAGTATTCTAAACTATGAGAATATCTCTAACATGCTAAAATTCTGCAAGTTGGATTAAATAAGAACCAAAATAGCAAAGGATGAATTAAAATCTACAGTTAATAAGCTTCTGTGCCTAGCCTACAGGTTCCATCAGGTCAATTAAAACAAACTATCTTGCTAATTCTATCCAATCTTCTTATGGTATTTTTGAATATATGAAATCTGGAATATCTACTTGTCCTCAAACTTCTTTATCTTTGCATCAGTGTTTAACAGTGACCTACTTTTGGCTTTCAGAACATTAACCTGACTTGCTTGCAAACAATGCCAAAGGCATTTTGACAGTTATTTCTTGGCTTTGTGCCTTAGCCAGGTATTGCTGAAGTATATTCTGGGCAGTCTCAACTGAAAAATATGCCATCAATATCAGGTCCTTGAAGAGAGCATGATATACTCCAGCAATGCACTGTCTTGACTAGAGTTAGTGTGGAACTGCAGACAATTGGGACTGTACTGGGAACCATTCTGGCAGTGGGGATTGCTGGACTTTTCTTTCCCTTCACCTCTACAATTACCTTTAAAATGGGTCCCATATGTGAACTTCTAATGTTGTTCTTCTGCCCAAAATCTGATTAATATCCATTAAAATGTCTCATGTTACATCTTCAATTCACAGAGAAACTAATGGTATGCATTTCAGCATGGCAATATCCAAGATGTTATTTCAAAATATGAGAATTTGAAACCTGTGCTTTATAATCTGGATTAGTTAGTTACTAACAGGCTAATTTTAAGGTTACAGATGTTGCCCACAAGGTTTTAAACAGTTTGTGGATACCTAGTAGTCTGTGTAGCTTTCATCTGCAGGTAAAGCATGAACTGCACAGTGATGAGTTACAGCCAGCCACTTATTCTTTGTTTTTTATTAGAGATTCCTGCTTGCATTTGGATCTGGTTTCCCAACTTCTTTCAAAATAACTAGTGCAGACTACTTTCATTACTTACAAAGATAGATTTGTGGAGATAGGAGTAGAAATTATGCCAACAAATTACATTTACACCGTATTTTTGCCATGGCTTATTTTGTAATGTGGAAAACATGCTACATAGTTTCTAATGTGTGTAAAGTACTTAACAGCTTCAATAAATACACAAAAATTCTGAGAATGCAGAATTTAAGAATGAAGAGACAGAAAGGTAGTTAAGGAACACAAAAAGAAGAAAAGCTGTTCATATTCAAAAGATTATAAAGTCATTTCAGGGGCAACAGATTGAATAAACTATGAAGAGGCAGAACTCCAGGGTATGAAGAGCAGCATGTAAAGAAATAAACTCACGATCTTATCTGTGGCAAGTCTGTTTCTATTTTGTGACCCGTGTTTCTGAAAATCTGGATGGCTGCCTCAGCTACTTTATCATCTTCCATCCTGAGGCACTGCAGCAGAGACTCATAGGTCTCTGCAGAATGGAACGAGGTAGGATGTGTAAAGGACAGAACCTGGAGATGCACATTAAAACAAAGGTATAGTGATTCGTGGTAAAGGAATCATCAAGAAAATAAAATTATAGTTGTTTATGAGCATTACTACCAACAGAAATTATGCTATTGCATGCTTATATGAGTTATTAATAACATTCAACTAGTACATTGTTATTATTTGAATATATAAACACATTTATTTTATAGGATACTACATTATTTGAATATATAAACACATTTATTATAATACATTATTTATTATAACATTTGTTTCTATTCCAATTTACTTAAGAATGCTTTTTAGAAACTTCATTTAACTGAACTGAAATCTTAAATTTCTCCAGAATCTATAGTTCCTGAGCAGAAAAAAGGTTATGATACCTACAACCAAAGCAGAAATTACTGTACTTTTAATCTAATGCTAATGAAATATAATACTTAAATAGGAGAAATGTCTCAAACAAAAGTTTCAGTTTAATTACATAACCTTCTCCTCCATTCTCTCCTGTATTTGATATTACCCTTTGTAACATTGAAAGTCTTATTAGTGAGCTGCCAAATCCATCACAGATGTTTTCCAGCTTTATCAAATCCTTCTTTCTCCCCCAGCCATTTCTCATCACCACTGAAAACACAAGTTGCCTCATCCCCCTTTTTTTTTCTCTACATAACTTGGCTCCTGAGATTATTGCTTCCTTTCCTTCCAGTATCACACAGGCCCCAAATAATGTGCCTGTCCTTATTTCCCTATTTCTCTTCCTCTCACTTCACCTCTGCACCTTCTTCTGTGTGACCTCCCTAAGCAGAAACCAACCTGTATTTCAACTCTTGGCACCCTTTTCAAAACATACTTCTTCCAAAAAAAACCCTCTTTCATTATTCTTTTCTCAACTCAGCATTAGTAACCAAACACTTGCATACATCAAACAAGTAATTATTTAAATACTAAATATTAAAACCATGTTAAAATTAATACTTTAGCCATACAACTTTGGAACTTTCAACTCCAAAATATAGCTGTATTAATGCAGATTACCTTGAGAAGTTCAAGTCCTGCACGAATAGCAGTATCAGGACTTACACCCTCCTCTTCATCATCAGCTGTCCCCTCTATGGATTTATTCATTAGTTTTACTAGTGCACTGAAATAAGATTCAGAAAGAAAAAGGCAAATTAATGTGACAGTGTACAATGCAAAAGGCTTGAGATGTGAGCAAGATTATGGTAAAAACCAAGTAAAAGAAAGGCAACAGTCCATTGAAGGGAGCTGGTTGTGGTTTTTGTTGTGGTTTTGTCTGTGTGTTTTGCTTTTTAATGTTTTGCTTCTTGGCCTTTTGTGTGTGTGTGTGTGTTTTTGTTGGTTTGATTGTTTTTGTTTGTTTGTTTTCCCTCCATCAAGCTATTCCATTATTCCTTTTTCTCCTAACTTAGCTTTCTGCAAAATTAATTCTTTAGGAAAGCAAACAAAACCCCCACCATGTTGGCAGCATTCAGATCAGCAGATAGTTGCATGAGTTTCAGAATGTAATTAGGTTGCCAGACAAGTCTCAAAAGAAATGCAAACATTCTCTTACACAATCTCACAAAAGCTGATTAATTCCACTGCTATATGGAAGACTGTTGCAAGCCCTGCAAATTGCAGTTTCACTGGGAACAACTACTATATTTTCTAAATCATTTACCTCCAGCACTGAAAAGAAGTATCAAAAACAAAACCACATTTTCTAGCCTGCTGAAAATTAAGACATCTATTTAAATCATCTTTATAATCATTTATGAATTAGATCTTCCAAACTTACCTAATGGCTTCTGAGTCAATATGTACAGGGGCAATTCTTTCCAAAAGAAATTTTACCATTTCCAGAAAAGGATTTGTTGGCTGCTTAGGATTTGCAAGTTTCCGGGCTATCTCTCTCTACAACAATGGTGGATACAAACAAGAATTAGACACACTTTTTTTTTCACTTCTTAAAACTTGCTGAATAAGCTAATTGGAGCCACTTCTTTTAACCACAGAGATTGTCTAGCTAATCATTTAAATGTATTTTAATCATTTAAACATATTTAATTGTTGAATCAGCTCAGATTCTTTCTTTATCACATTGGAAATGTATGCTTTCAATATAAACTATTTAAACAGAAGAGACATTTAAGTTTCTAGTGAGTTTTTCTCCATTTCTTAAGGAATTGCAGGCCAGACTGAAAACAGAATCAAGGAGAGCTAAGTGCCATGTCATCAAGTCTAACCATACTTACTCTACCAGGGCCACTGCTACAACATATCCTTGAGCACCACATCTAGATGGCTTTTAAATACACCCAGGAGTGGCATTCAACTGCCTCCCTGGGCAGCCTGTTTCAGTCTTTTATAACCTTTTAGGTAGAAAACTTTTCCCTAATCTCCAACCAAACTGCATCACTGCATTCTCCAAGTACAAAATTTCCTAGTTCAGGAGACATGTTCAGTACATCAAGCAGTTAGGACATAATTCTGAAGGTGATGCTGTTTCTTCCCCTGGACAATTTCAGAGCCATTATAAAAAAAAATCATATTAAGGTATATTAAAAAAAATCATTAACTCCAAACAAATGTTTTAAGCACAAATATTTAAGCTATAAAAGTTTGCTTTTCCATTTCCTTACCACACAGACATCTGCCTGTTTACAAGAACATGTAGGACTAATTAACAGTTCAAGCTGGGATCGAAGTTTCTCATCATCACCCAGAACCTGATTGAATTTCTTCACAAAATCTTGTGCTTTTCCAGGGTCTGGAAGGTTTTCTGTATGATTAAACACAATATAAATTTGCCACTTCAGTATACCAAGATTCACAGAAATACAATTTCCAGGAAAGCTGTAATAGCAGTTTAGAGAACTTATTAACACTTACTTGCTATGGTCATCAGCTTTCCAAACATGGCAGCACTGTTTGCTTCTGACTGAGGACAACAGCAAAAAACAAACAAAGAAATCAGCAATAACCCTTGTATAAAATACACCTTTAAGATGATCTGTTAGTTCTTCTGCAGTTATATTCTACTCTGGAATCTTCTGGTTTATGCTTTAAGAATAGACACTAGTCTAGTGTAACATATCATTATCAGACACTACACTCAAAAAAAAGGGAAAAAAAACTTTGAAATACTAAAGAACTTAAGAGTTCATTATTTCATGTAACAGATCAAAATTAATTGTTGGGAAAAAACAAACAACAACAAACAAAACCCCCAAACAAATAATTCCCCCAATCCCACTCCTACACTAACACCCCAAAGCAATGCCCTTCTGTTCAAAGTTTCTTCTAGTTGAAGATAGATGTATACAATTCCAGTATAAATACTTTAAAACTTTTGTTTTCAAAGAAAAAAATATTGTTTTATGTCAGAACATATTCCATTCTCAAAATATGTTATAAAAAAAAAAAGAGAAAAAAAGAAAAGGTCTGCCAAAAGCAACCAAAAAGAATGGAAATTTTTAAAAAGCTTTTTTTTCCAAAGTAATAGAAAACAATGATTTCAATGTAAGGACACCGTATACCTTTAAGCATTACTGAAAGCAGCTTTATTTAATGAGAATGGAATGTTGTCTACATACAGACATCAACAGAATGAAGTTACACCAAGTAAGTCATTTAGTCAAAACCCCAGGAACTGAGTCTACCAGGTCCATTTGAGAAAGGATTAATAGCAAAACCGTACAGTGGGCTGCTTATGCAAGTCTAGTAATTCTCGTACGTGACTCCTTAGCATGTTCTGGCACTTCCACATCTCATTCAGTGCTCTGAAAAGTGCAAAACCAGAGGAGAAAGGCTTACCAGTTTGCTCGTGACAACAGCACATTGGATGTAGCAGTAAACAAGATTATTTATTTATCTTACAAGTGCAACAGCTGCTGGGTACCAAGTAGTAAAAAGAAGTGGTATAAATAAGGCAGAAATTATTTGCTCTTTTTACAGAACATCAACCCTCTTATTATTCTATTTGCAACAATTTTCCATGTGTTATGTTTTACCATCACCTGCATTGTCTTTAAGTAACATCTTCAACATAAAAACCAGGCCACCATCTAGTAGAACTCAGTTATAGATACATTCATCATCAACATTAATATAAAGCAAAGCTAGAAGTCATTACTTGGGTAATTTTAACCCTGCACTGTACTCATGGGATGAAAACAAATGCATAAACCCACACCTCTTAACTACCAAGGTATCCTTTTGTCTGATGGACATGTAGGGTTGAGATATAGAAAGGAAATGTTTTGACATACTACTTGCAAATAACACTAAGCACCAATTGCTTGTATTTTTATGTTTAGTGTTTGCTAATATATTATTTATATCCTGTTAACAGAAGATGACACAGATGTTGGAAAAGCCTGAGAAAAAGAAGTGTTTCCTGAATACAAACTATACTCACTTGACAGCATTTGGATCCAAGCTAGCATACAAATAGTACAAGCACTTCATTCGCTCTTCTGTTTCCAAATTGTGTGGAACAAGATACTGAGCAAAGATTTTTTCTACAAGTAATCTGCAGGAAAATAAGAGATAAAAACTACATTTCTGAAAGCAGTGATACCTTTTAGACACGCTGAAAGAACAAGAAATAGAAGTCATTGAGACTATCTTTTTTCCACAGAGAAAAAACAAAACAAAACAGTGGTTTTATTCTCATCTGTAAAGATTCCCTCCTTTCACTGTTAGAAAGATTAACAAAAAATCTCATAGTTAAAAGATCTCATAGTTTGGCTCTTCTTGTGAAAGACAAAGAATTAACAGTGAGAGCTGAAAACTTCCAAAACATCAGTCAAAACACTTTTCTCCAAGTCAAAAGGGTATTGAAAATATCAAAGGGACCAAGTGACAAAACTGGAAGACTCTGCAACAGGGGCAACACTTCTGCTATTTCTTCAGCTTTTGTTCCACCTCCAGGGGCCATTTCTATATAGTGAGGAGGTGTTTGTGAATGAGCTGTTGGTGAGTCCATGCACAACACTCACAGCTCATGGATTTTAACTGGCTGGCCTCTGGAAAGTAGTGAGGCAAACAAGAACTGCTACAGCAAAATGCAAAATATGACCATTTTTTTTCTAAGCAGTAGTTAATGACATGAATTATCATCACAGATCTAGTTCCACAGTCAACAGAATGGATGATCCAACCATCATGAATCTCTTAATACATGTCTTAATTAATTATATCAGCCTAAAACCACAAATGTGACATAGCAGCTTGCTCTGGATAACCACGTGTTTCAGAGTATTTCTTATCATTATAGAATGAAAAATAGGAAGGCTTAGGTTGACTCACTTGTCATCAATGCTATTTTGATAATATATGTGCAAAAGTTTATCCTTTATCCAGCTCACTTTCTCTGCAGCATCTTTTCCAGCCTCAGCATGAAGACAATACTTCTTGTATAACTGGGCAAGACCCATCATAGCTTCTTTTCTTACTCTCCACTTGAAGGGGAAGAAATGAAAGAGAGGTGTGGAAACGTTTTTTGTAAATAAATATCAAACACACACAACATACAGTAAAGATGTAGAACTGTGAAATCCAAACCAGCCACATTCTGACATCCCATATTGGTATATTTCAAAAGCAGAAAATTCAGAGCCTCTACAAGAGAATATGTAAGGGGTTTCTTCCCTGTACTTGCAGACTTCAAGGAAAATATAGTTACGTGGACATATCAGTGTAGAAAAATATCTTTAAATAAAAATGCTGAAGAAATACTCTTAAAAAAAAAAAAGAGTTTACAAGTCCCTGATATTGACTTTATAACACTAATTATATTTCCAAATACATGCTGTATTGTTACAGTCTACTTCAAATCTAAATATTTGTTGCAGCTGTATCTAGTCAATCCTCAATTTTCATTTCTTCTCAGGATATATTTTCACTACAGCTCTCTCCAGAGATTTTTATATGAGAAATCTCATCTAGGGGTGAAATTATTCTTCACTGATGAGTGCCTGCAAAGGCACCTAACCTTCCAATGTAATAATCAGACCTATGACTGGTGTGAAATCACTGAGTCAAACATATTAGGCCCATTAAGAAGAAGCATGCTGGGTTGAAGGCTTTATGAACTGAAAACCCCTGCCTCCCTAGAGATGAGCATTAGAACTGTACCACTGCTGCCTCTTCCTGATGGTGGCTTGTGAAAGGAGAGCAGAAACACTATGTAGAAGGCACAGTAACATTCTAATGAGGTTAAAAGTCCCAGTGGTTATACCAAGTGGTTTTAGATCTCAGAAACAACTCTTTGGACAGGATTGTTTAAGGGCTGGGAAAAAATTGTCTTAATTACTCCTGAAAAATGTCCAAGGTCAAGCTGCATGTAAAACTAATTGAAGAGCTGCTTTAGAATAATGAATGTACACAAAACCACTGTTTCTCTTTATGCAAAGACAACACCTTTTTCTCAAACTCTGTTACAGTAACATTATCATGTAAAAGGGGGAATAAATATATCAAGAATTAAACTAGCTACAACGACATAGCTTATAGAGAGGATGTGCCCTATCAAAAAGGTACTACACCCCCACCCCAAAATATATTTAAAAACAGAAAATCAACATGGCTACACAGTACAGAGAAAACCCAGTTTTCTCAGCCTTTCTTCACATGGGAGATCTTCCAGTCCTCTGATCATTCTTCTCTGGATCCTCTCCAGCCTTTTTTGTACAGCAGATATTAGAAGAAGCTACTCCTGGAAATAAAACATTAACACTTACCCTTTTGTCTAGTGTTCTCTCCCTCACAAAGCCAAGCAGCTGGTCATTGACTAAGGAAAGGTCTCTCTTGCCTGCAGTGATGATGGTGACAATCACATCGTGTCGAATGGCTTCTTCTGGGTCGTGTGACCTGACCTTCAAATATTCTGGCACAAACAGAAACAAAAGCTTGGCTTGTTTAGGTAGTTGTGATGCATTCTGATTTATTAATAATGTGCAAATATTAGTCACACATCACAGCCATATAATCTGTTCAATGTGTATCTGCCAACAGGAAACATTTTTAGTTAAGCCTGAAATTCTGCTCATCATTAAAATGATGCCTGAAGTGGAGGAAGAAATAGTTTCTATCAGCACAATGGCATTTTCTAAACTCAGTGGCAAAGAGCAGGGGAACACAGTTGCTGGTTTTGAGAATAAATCAAGATGTTGCCCCATTATTTGCTTTCACTTGCCAAATTTTTCATTAGAATCTAAAATTTTAAAAAACCTTGGTTTGCAACAGGTAGCTTCTGAAAGACTCATTCATACAAAGCCCACCCAATGTCACACCCCCCTCTCTTTCTAATATCTTCTAGTGATGCTTGTCTTCACCAGAAAGCAGTTATTCAGTATTTAGCTCTTCCATCCAGCATCAAGCACTGCACTTCATACATTTTAGAGTTACACTGTTATGTAGAGAAATAATTACATTCTTCCTTGCTCAGTTCTTGAATTATTCTAAACCCCTGTATAAGCTTCTCACCAGTGAGGTCTTTTGCTAAGTCTGGATGGTTCATTAAACAATGACTGGCAAATTTCACACTCTCTAATCTCACAGGGACGTGGATATCGTTGAACCTGGAGGGACAGAAGATGATGAAGATTCATTTTTCATTAACCCTGCAAATCAAGATGATTCTCTCTATAGCAACATGTGTTGATAGCATGCTCCTTAACTATTACAACAGTTTTATATGGCAAAATAAAACAACAGAAAAGTTTTGAATTTATCTCCATAATGTACCTCATACTAATTTTTATCTTATTTCTTGTGAAATTAAGTCAGAAGTAAAATTAAAGGATGAATATGGATTTTGTACATTGACTTTTGAACATAATTCTGTCACTGTCAATTGAGGGTGTGTTTATACATTTACACACAGTTATGAAATTACAAAAAAAATGAACAACATATATTATATTATATATAATATGTATAATTTGAAAATATTCACTTAAAAAAAATCAGTGTTTACTTAAAAGAAAATCTCTCCACTCATAAAAGGTAAATGCCAAATAAAAGATATAGTTGCAGATGCAGCTGAGCAGCATGGAATTTCAGACAGTGCTGTCACATCTATTGTGCAATTCTTGCCATGTATGTAATGTGTTATCTACCTCACCTATTTCCCACAGCTGGCAGTAAAACAGCAGCAGTCTTTCAGGCAGCTTTGTTCTAAAATCTAAGAGTTTTTATATGTATTTTTTCTAATAGTCTACAGTTCTCTGCTTCCACGATTTAATAAAAAACTTGTTCAAAAGTGAACTTTTACACTCTCTAAAAACCACATTTTCAAGTGCAACAGCATCAGAAAATTCCAAATAAAAAGAAGAGAAATGCCCAATTCTATCTGTTTGCATTACCTCCCAAGAAAGCACTGCCACAGGGGACGGTTTTGTGTGGCCAGGTCAGAATCTTTGGAGCCAAAGAGTTTAGCCAGGAGTCGAACGACAGCCAAACGTTCCTCTCCATCATTGCTCTGAAAAACCACACCACAAAAAAAGCAACTGTAAATCACCATTCATCAGCTCATTGTTCATTTCTGGTTGCCTTAGATTAGTTAGATTGTCATTTTATTTTGAAAGCATTTCTGAAAATCCTCGATTTTGCTAATAAGATTATTAGATTAATATGAGTAAAACCAGACAAATACCTATTAACATATTAGAGCCACTGAATAGATGGCTGCATCTATTCCTCCTCTTTTAAGGATAAAACCCCATGAGCAATAGTTCAAATAACATATATCTGTGACAATTTGAACAACAAATAACCTCATTTATTTTTTAAACATATTTTAAGACTAATTTGTGTGTAATAAAAGATACATGTGATGTTACCAAATACTTTTTTCTTGGTTATTTTTGTTTGTTGCCACCATACCCCATATGTACAGGCACACAGAGAATTATTTCTCTTGTACATACACACAGAATTATTTCTCTTGTTCACTTACATTATGAAAGACAAATAACCTCTTAATTAAAAAAAAATCAAGCCTAAATCAGGATAAATTAAATACAAAAGAAGTCAGATGACTCACTAGGTGATTGTGACAAGTAAGAGAAAATATTTGGAAATAATTCCACTATTATTAGAACATTATCTCATGAAAGAAAACTCTGCAAATCAATAATGAAGCAATCACACTTGCATTTCATGGTAAGACACCCATAGCCTAATTACTTTATCAATTTCAGGTGAAATGCAAAGACTAAGTAGATAGAACTTTTGCATTAGATCATATTAATTTATCATTAGATTGATTTTGCATCTTGAGAGCATATTACATTTGCAAGCACAGGCAGCACACAATTGTATACAACTTTTCACTCTCCTTCCTTTAATATTACATTAAAAAAGACAGTGATAAATACCAAATTTTTATCCCATCAGTACCACACATGCAATCTCCAGCTCTGAACTCTTAATATGCACATAAATGATTTTACTTGTTACTTGTAACCTACCTTCAGTTTGAATTCCAGCTGTGGCATGACAGAGAGCAGTAAGTGAGGATCTATGGCAAAAAGCTCTTGTATCAAATCAAACACATGTTCTGATAAGTCACTTACTGAAGACTTTCCCAGTACCAGAACCTGGTTAAAAAACTAGAACACCAACAGTATTATTGAGCAGATTTGCCTTCATTAATGCAAACACTATTTTAAACAAATATTTTAATGTAGTGTCAGTATTAACTGATGCACATATTTTTATTGAATCAAAGCATTTAACTCTTACAGTTCTGGCTCAAGCAAATTATAAACAAACATCCCTCACAGTTCAGTTCTATTACTTCTATCAGGATCAGTTAATTCACAGTGTTTTGATAATTTAAAAGATCAATAAACCAGAAAAAAAACGACAGATAATGAAAAAATTGCTAATTTAGCCTTTGTATTTATCCAGTAAAGTTGAGGAAAAAAAATAGTTTGCTTATTTATTTTTTTTTATAATTTAAAATAAATTCAAATTAAGGCTCATCAAATGTTGTTAAATAAGCATCTCTACTTTTAATCCATTTTCATGAATGTCAGGTGACTTTATGATGCCATGATACTCAACAGTAATGTATTGAGGTTGTTAGCAGTGGAACAGGAAAAAAACCCCAAAAATAAAGCAGTCTAAGATATAAATGATTTATTTTGGATTTGTTACATATTCATATGCTTGATATACTTCCTATTAGATACTATGGTTTAATATTTGAGCAGTGCTAATTCTACCTAGCTATTACACACTTGAAGAAGTAATAAGAATATTAAATCAACTCAAAGGTTGCTCTGTGCACTACCCTGTTTCCAGCTATGAGTAATTATAAAAGCTTAGAGAAACAGGGGAATTGGAAAGGCATATTTGTCAGTGAGACTCCTTCAGCTTTTAAATACTTACTGATTCATCTTTTATGAATTTGCCCAATTCCTTTTTTAAACTCAGACTTTAAGAATTCAAGTGGCTTCAGCACCAAGGAAAGGCAGCAGAATGGGTCTGACTACACCCCCCACAAGGCTGTAGTATCTATTTTAATTTTTAGTTGAAAACATATACTGACATTCAACAAAATTAATGCCTAATTCTTTTAGTATTTATGAGTAAAATAAGTTGGGGGGAGGGGGGAAGAAGAAGTCTAATAAAGAGCTTGTAATTTGAAATCTTCATTCCAAAGCCTGGCAACAAATGCAGCTGTCTGGTTGCTGGACATATGAAGTACTAACAATTCCTTGTGCTGCAACAGGATTGTTTAGTGGTCACAAATTCACAGCCTAGATTCAAAACTTTAGACTGAGATGGGTAAAAATTCTTTTCCTCCTCACTTATTTGAAACATCTCACATAATACTTTACCATTTTCCACAAAGAATATTTTTATATTGGTTGTTATCTGTGTAGCTGCATTACAAAATATGCCTTCTATAAATAGTATTTTTAAACAGGCCAACAAATCTCTAATAAATCAAGACAGTAGAAGAACATTTATTGCTGACAGGTAATGAGGATGAATTGATTTACATACATTGGCAATACAGGGTTCAATGGTCTGGACGGTCCTTTTCAACAGGACTTTTGCAAGATCAAATGCCTGTTTATTAAGGTTCTGAAATAAAGAGAAAAACATTTAAGAAGCAATTTAAAAGTATGTTTTACCACACATTAATTTGTTTAGTTCAGTTCATTCCATATCTACAGACCCAATGTGCAGGAGTTGATGGTTTGGTGTTAAATTTCTTCTAAGTGTGTGAGAAACTAGTTCTAAGATTTTTCTAAGACTCCTTCACTCCAGTTGTTACCTCTGGTATTGCATTCCTGTCTAAGAAGTTTTCACATGTAATTACATTAAAAATTGGGAAGAAACATCACCACACCTCAGTGCTTTGACAGCTTCCATGCACCAAATTTTGCAACTGAAAAATTAACTCGTTGACTATTTCAACACGTTTTTGTTTCCCTCTCACACTCATTAAAGGTACACCCTGTAGCAAAGTTCAGGAGGATAAATCCAAGCACTGACTTCTCCATCTTCTGAGCCCACAGAAAGCACCTCCACGTGGGATGAGTTACCTGCAAACCTTCCAGGTGAACATCTGATTGCAACATAACAAACATGACCATTGTGCTTATTGCTCTTGAGCAACAGGAGGAATGTAAATCCCTATCAGATATGTGACAGTCCACATTTTCAGACTTCAATATGCAGTATTTCAGCTCATTAAAAAATAAATAAATTAGCTGACTGCCCTGAGAATTACAAATTACTGTAGACAAAATACAGTAAAAGCCTAAGGATGACTGATTCTTGGCCAGTATCTGGCAAAACTTCACTGGGGATGACTCCCTCATGTTCTTTTAATGAGATAACAAACCAAAAGACTGATAGTAAAGAGAAACAAATGGCCCAAGTCTTTAACAATGATCTCCTCAATCACCTTAGTACTCAACTGGAATTTCACTGGAGAAGACAGTTCAACCCAGTGAAATCAGGACAGCATCAGTGACACGAAGCTGTCCAAGCAGCTCTGCATGACAGCAGCAGTCTGCCAGGAGAGGCTAACAAAAGCCTCCTCTAGGAAAAGCAGGGGGATAATGTGAATTCTGCAGAGGGCAGAAAGATTATGGAACTTATAAAATAATCTGGAGCACTATAAGATAGGTTTTAATCTAAGTTGAAAGGGAAAAGACACAGTGGGGGCTGTGGGGGAAATGCAAAGTAAACACACACCAGAAATAGCCAAGCAACAAAACAACCACAAACCAAACACCAAAACCTCCAAAATCTAACAACCAGGGATGTGGAGGGAAGTCTGACTGGCAATTTTTTGAAATCAATTATTTTTCAAAGAATCCATTTTTTTTCTTCTTTTTTTTTCCCCCAGTTTTTTAATACAAAAAATATTTCACGTATTTTCAAACAAAAAAAAAAAAAGCCAAACACAAAGCAACCAACAACCCATAACCCTTAAGATATGTTTTCCTATATTACATTTGCTTGAAAATATTTCAGCACAAAGGTCCTGAGGTGTCAAGTATCTCTTGATACTGAAAACCCTAGCCACAGCAATTCAACAGCACCAAATAATTCCCGAAGGAAAATTTCTGTCCACTGTTACAAGGCTGGAGAAAAAAAAAAGCAAAGCAGTGGTGATGGCTACTGTGTGTGGAGAGAGAAAGAACAAGCAATGAAAATCATTTCTACTGCTATCATATTTTACTTAGCAGACCTTGTGTGCAGGAATGAGGTTAATCAAAATCGAGTCCAGCAGCTCCTGAGTTACTCCATCGCCTTCCATGATGATAGAACTCATCAAATCCAGCATGTGCATTTGTACCTTCTGGTTGTGGCTATTACTAAGATGATAAAGAATATTAACAATACTCAATTTTCAGACCCTGGTAAATATTAACAGCACTTAACAGTTAAGAAACATCGTCTAACCTTGCCCATCTTGCCCTCTACATCTCAAAACTTAAATTATTTGATGTTTTTCCTCTCTTACAGAAAGCTTCAAAAACCTGGAACACCCTAGAACTGCTTTCAGAAGTGAAACAAACCAGAAAGAAAATAACAGTGGAAATAAAAAATAGAGAGAAATGAGTCAGAATGAAGTATACTGCTGTAACATGGACAAGAAATTTTAAAAGCTTTTTAGACACCCCCCCCCATACTATCAGTAATTTGCATTGATTTGCTTTCCCTTGATCTCCTCATTTGGAAGGAGACTTGTTCTAGTCAGATATATTTATTTGTAGACCCTAAAAAGATTCAGTCTAACCCCAAAACTGATGCTATCTCAACAGCTTAATATAATTAAAGCAATTGAACTTACTTGATAACTGAAAAAAGAGTCCTAAAAAGCTGAATAAAAATTTCATTGCAATCTTCCAACTCAAAGCAGATGTTGTAAGATTTAACCCACGCTAAATTCTAAAACAAAAACAGGATATTCAGGATATTACAACCTCACATTAATTCACATCAATATCATTATCTTAGTTACATCTTTTTCTTTCAAGGAAGAAATATTAAACAATAGATTGCAAACTATTTGGGAAAGAGACTAGATATTTGCCTTGAACATAAAGAGCTCTTCAAACAAAGGGGCTTTGCAATACACACCCAGGAAAAAAACCCTAAATGTAGAATAATCTGATTTCTTATGTAGAAAAGCAGATTGGCAGGAGTGCTAATGTAAGTCCACATTTCTAAACCTTTTCTTCATGCTATGTAACAACAGTTTTAAACATCAGTTAAAGGTTGATAAGTGAGATACTATTTGTAAATAGACACTGATAAAACCCCCACAGTTCTTGCCAAGAAAAGGTTTTTTTGATGTTTTTAAACCAAAATCTTAAATTCCTTCTCCTGATCATCAATATAAACAGATTTGTGTTTTAATCAGTATTTGTGCTTTAATTCAGTTTCACCTTCAGGGTGTGTGATACAAAAAGCAAATATAAGACAAAGGCTAAAGTTAATACCAATTGTTTTAACATGTCCTCAAATAGAGGCTGCTTGAACTTACTAATTGCAAACAGAATTCTAACTACTAATTAACTGAACTTTAAGGAGTCTTGTGCCATTTCCAGAATGTAATGTTTCCCAAGCCTCCTGGCACATCTGGAGGAAGACTGAATACATTTTAGGCTCACAGAGAAATACCATCTATGAAAAGTTGTGATTATTGTGTTACCTCTAACAAGTAAAAGTATCTGTTAAATTGAGGGCTCTTCGTGTCCTCCAAGCCTTTTAATTGTCTTGTAATAAACAAGAATATGTCCTGTCAAAAAAATTATAGAAGTGTTTACAAGCTTGATTCAGCAGAGAATAGAAACAGCACTTTTTACTACAGACATATACCCAGATTTACAAACTCTTCATAGGAAAATGTGATTTTTATTTGCTTTTTTAGGCACTGTGAGAAAGCTCCACCACCAACACAGATCCTGGTTAGCTACCACATCTTTGGCCATTAAACTACTACACTGATTTGCAGGACTGAAGCAATATCTCTAATAAAAATTAACAATATAAATGCAGGTAAGAACATTTTTTTTCAGTAAGGTTTGGATTTTTAAGGGTTTGGTTTTTTTCTCAGTCAGAGGATGAGGTAGGAAGAAAAGCCTTATTTTTTCAAGCACTTTACCTTCAGTTTGTCATGGGAAGTATATGGAGCTTCAGGAGCATAGATACGGAAGATATCAGCCAAGCAACAGGCTACAAGGAGGCGAACATCTTTGTTGGGATTCCTGAGGAAGAATTCAGATGCAAGGTGCAAGGCTAGAGGGAGATACTGCTGTTTCTCATCCTCCGAGTCCTGGTCCATGTCCATGAAGGTTTTTACCACCATCTGAAAAAAACAAGCAAAAGAAACCCCACTTTTTAGTGCTTTCTGCTTTTATACTTCATCACGAAACAGTATTTTCTAAGATGCAGGGCTATCAATCCATCTCCCACTGCATAACCACAGTACTACCATTTTTTTGTGAGAACAAACTTCAGGAAAAGATAAAATCCGACACTGAAAGGCTTCCTGAACTTGGTATTTTAAGAAAATCTTTACTAAAGTTACTCTATTACAGCAAATTACATTCTAGATGGGATCTGATCTATCCCAACACCCTTGTTCTAATTGCAAAACAAAGCCCAAAAGAAGCAAATCCCCACAGCAATCCCTCTTTGTATGAAGGTTTTTATTTTAGGTCTAAGAGGAGTTTCAGCTTCCTGAGGTTCTGATTCAATCATTAAATAAATAATTCTCTAGCAGAATGAAGTAGTTATTTCAGAGTTAGGTATTACCTATCATCATGCCAAGCCAATTTTTTTTCCCCAAGAAAAAATGATTAAGCTCTAACATGAACTCACTACTTTTTGAAATTACATTACTAACTGAAGTCTTACAGTTAAAATTATTCTAGCCAGGGCACAATATTAATTTCTATAAAACCCCAGAGTTGCCTTCCACCACAGAAAATAGTTACTGCCCTCTGTTCAAAAAAGTAGGAAACTGAACAGTATTATTTAAACATATTAATGTAACATCATCCATTCTTTTCCTAACAATTAAGCACTCAATTTAAACACTAATTGTTAGCAAATGTAAACAAACCACAGCTGTTCACATTTACTATTCAATTAATTCTACATGGCTTCTGATTTAAAGCATCTCCATTAAGTTATCACATGGTATAAACATGGTATATGGTACTTTAGTTATCTTGCAAAAATAAGAGCATTAAGCCTATGCTAGATATTTTCACTATTGCTATTTTTACCATAGTATCTTGAAATTTTAATTAGCAGTCCAAGATTTTACTCTCCCAGGCTCTGCAAACATGTTAAGTGAAATGCTCTCACTGTAGCACTGGCAGTAGTACAGAAAACACCTTCATTCTAATTAGAAAGAAGAGCAGCTAAATTAAGACTGCTAAGTCACTCTCAGCACATCATGAACATGCTAAGAAAATGAAAATTCAAAGAAAAAAAGAAAATTCAAAGGAAAAAAATGAAAATTCAAAGGACAAAAAGAAAATTCAAAGAAAAAAAAAGAAAATTCAAAGAAAAAAAAAGAAAATTCAAAGAAAAAAAAAGAAAAATCAGCGAAAAAAAATAAAAATGCAAAGAAAAAAAATGAAAATTCAGAGAAAGAAAATTAAAATTCTCAGTGCTGGCCCTGAAAGCAGCTGAGTGTGACTGAGAAGAGGCCAGACAAGCTCTACCTGCAGCTCCTTCTGAAGCCTGTCAGCCTCTCAACTGCATGGAAATGTGTATCAGAGGCTGCCAAAGCCTTCCCAGCCTGCCCACAGCTCAGCTGAAGCTTCCATGGGGCCTGTCTGCAGAGTAACTCAGCATGGTACTTGCCCTGACATGACTCAGCTGCACATGTTGCTTGTGCAAGACCTATGGAATACTCATTTTTGCTGTGCACATCCTGCTTTATGCTTCTCAACCACCTAGATTGAGGTGCATGGTTTGATGGATCAGGTAGCTCAGATACTGCTGAAAATACACTGATTATTCCAGTATTATAGGAAGCAGAGATTTGGTCTCCCTCAGGTATACTCCTATATCAGTAGGAACCATCAAATACACATGGGGGGGGGGGAAAAAAGGAAATTACTGTGTGGATGGAAACAAAAGACCTCAAAATAATCAAATCAGGAGGAGCAGTTGATCAGAATCTTGAAATACCTGACAAATGAAATCACAAACTTATGAATGCAGGTATTTGATTTTCTTGTAAGACAAACAAAACTTCCCAAACAAGCAAAACAAGTAACCAAACCACCACCAAAACAAATAAGAAGGATACTACTTAAGATATTACTTAATACATAACACAGCAGAATTCCAGTTCTGCTGTAAATCCATCAAATTCCTCAAGTAACATAAATGCAACAGATATGGGGAGAAGGAAAGGAAAATAAAGAAAAAACAGGGAAAGGAAAATAAAATAAAAAACAAGTGCCTTAATCCAAAATGTCTTTCACAGCACAAATAAGAATAGAAAATTTAAATAGTGGTGGAATTTTGTGCTGCAAAATCTGTCCCATAACACTGATATCTGGATTACAGTAACTTGCATAGACTGCTGCAAGGAAAAGCTGAAAAAAAATATGCTCTGCAAGATTATAACAGCACAAAGGGAAATTAAAGAGTGTCCTTCCTGCCCAGCAGGAGATAATCCTAATAATGGCATCACTGCATGGGATGAATTTTGTACTCTTTGGCCATGAACAAGCCCATGGGAAAAGTCAGATACCTGATAAAATTCTACATGCTTGCCCATGTCACTATGACTTCAACAAAACACAGCATCTTGCTCAGAACCCACTATTTTACACAGTATAAATAACTATAATTTTTTATTGTAGTAAGATTTGGAAGATTCAAACCCACTTTTATAGAACCTTTGTTCCTTTGGTATGATTTGTAACAGTGAGATGTTTTTCCTCCCATCCACATGATATTTTAAAGCCAAGTCTACTTCTTTTTATCTTTAAGCAGGTACCACTAATGCTTCATGTAAGAACACCCTGTAAAACCATTTCTATCCACTAACAATATGAGTTCTTTTTCATCTCTCCTGTTTTTTGCAAAGGGGACTATTTTAAGCTGTTAAAATAAATTTCAAAGAAACACTCCAGCAAAAGAGGCTGTGCTTTTGTTTGAAGATGTTCAAAATTTGTCATTAAGGAGAAAGTAGATTATAAACAGCTTTAATGGCTTGGAATTTAACAGAATTTCCCTTGTAACTGGCTAGGTGGAGTGTGATCTTTCTTACCACTCTACACACACTGACAGGGTAAAAAATACCAAAGGAAAAGACAAAGTGCAGACAGAACTCAGGCTTGCTTGCCAGAGAGGAGTCACCAGTTCAAACCTCTCTCCCAGTAGCTAGGGCTTTAGTTCCATGTGCCATGAGATCCAGTTGAACCACCTGGAACTCCTTCTCATTCCTCCTGCTTCTGCCCATGCAGTGCCACCACCTATTTCACACTAGTTGGATAACTGTGAATCAATTTAATGCACTAATCTGGCTGAAAACCTCCTCAAAAACCCCCTCCCAGAGAGCTTTCTGCCAGGCATAGTTACATCAGACAGCTCTGGTAAATTAGAGCCAGCAGAACAGAATTTAGGTAGAATTCAGTGGCCAAGACCAAGAGAATTATTCAGCCTTCTGGTACATAAACTCCTACCAACCAAGCTAACAGTGACACAAATTCTCAACCTGAATAGCAGCAAGCCCATGAAGACTGAAATGAGAAGCTATACCCAAATCCTTCTGGTCCCCAGAAAAATTCCTTTTACCTGTGTTCATTATAAAATGAAATTAAATGTGACGATTTATTTTAAATTCAAGGTCTCTGAACTTGTTACCACAATATTTCCACACCTTGTACCCAATACAGCAGTTCATGTTCAATTTTAATCATCTATTTCTTGGTTCTTCTCAAGGAATAGATGGAAGAGACAGAGTACATATTTATCACATTATCTCTTCATACATATGCTACTCACAATCTCTTACACATCCATAATCTGAGTGTAGTGCCACAGCACCAGTTTTTATTTCCTTTTTTAAAGCAATTCAGTCTTCAGCAGCATCACTGGAAAGACTGGTCATGGGATTCTTGCCAATTTTCCTGCCAAAGTCTAACAATGCTGTTAGTCTAAAGAAGGTTCATAAATTAAAATACTAAGTCCTCCAAGTTCTCAGACACTTTGCTTCCACATACACAGACACATAACAAATGAGTACTTGCAGAGGGACTAAAAAGTCTGTTCTTTAAACATTCTGATGATAATTCAAGACATCACCAGTTAGAAGCATTTCATTAAACAGCCCTTTTCCCCCAGGTACACCAGCAAGTGTTCTATATGGCTGGGGCAAAACAACACCAAAATCTTCACAGAGCATTCCCCACAGTGAAGGGGTTTCTATTTCCATATGAAGTTTCCCCAAGTACTTTGTAATAGACTCCAGATGTGGGAGGATTCTTTACAACCAGCTCACTGCTGTGTGATAATTCATTTCCTCCTCCAAAGAGGTGCTGCTGGACAGAACAACAATGGCATTTCCATTTCTGCTCTGAGTTGACCATGCAGATTCATTTTGAAGGGAATATTTAGAACACAAAAGAATGTGTTGAGAGTTTCACACTCAAACACAACTAGAGGGCTGTACTTCCAGCAACACTGGCATTTTAAAGACTATATCCATGGGTATCAGGGAGAAGCTCTTGACCTTGAGGGTGGTGGCTCAGTGGCACAGGCTCCCCAGGGAGGTGGTTGAGGCCCCATCCCTGGAG
>JANHGL010021061.1:8669-38880 GCA_024611195.1 Ceyx melanurus
TCAACCACCTCCCTGGGGAGCCTGTGCCACTGAGCCACCACCCTCAAGGGAAACAACTTCTTCCTCAGATCCAGTCTTGCTTGTCCTGGGTCAGTCCAAACCTACCAGCTCTGCTTTTCTATTCAAAACCAACTAATGTTTGACATGGTTCTGATGCAAAGCTTCTCACATCTCTGCTGAGGATGACTGTGTTCACAGGCAGTATCCAATGTTGCTCACCATTTATCACCATAACATCACAGTGGTGCAGTGTTGTGCAATGCTTCTGTCACTCTGCTGAGGTAGGTTGCTCATCCTCCCATTTAATAATTAGAAGGCAAAGATAGATTTGTTTAATTAAAATTGCATACAGCTCTGTGATAGAGGCATTCAACCCCTTAACCAAACTACCAGGAGTTTGGTAGGGGACCCAAAGGAGGTTAAATGCATGAGCTGTAGCTGGGCCAAGATCTCCTCTGGTTCCAATCTGCTCTCTGAAAACCCACAAAGCAGCCTAACTGGGATCTGGATGATTAACACATGAACAGCAGGTGGCTCTTCCAAGACTCAGTTATCAAGGAGCAAAGAAAGTTCTGGGTACAAGGAGTCTCATAGTCTGCACAGCTTTCCCATTGCATGGAATTTGACTACAAGCCAAGCACTTTATCCTATAAATATAACAGCCTGAGTGAGCCTTCTTTGAGCTGTTCCCACCTCTGCATGGCAGGGATCTTCCCTTCATCTGAGATGCCTCTCAAAGTTGCTCCTCCAGGCAGAGAGACTTATCAATGGCAGATATTAGGTGACAGCATGAAGAATTAGTATTAATAAAACTTTACTAATCCATGTAGCTACTCAGTATTAACTATTATAAGCTTAGTATAGATCATTCCATTAGACATAAACCATTGTCCATGTGATTGGATCTAGCTGCAGAGTTTAGAAAGCAAGAAGAGGTCCACTCTAACTCAGTTCTAACTCAGCTTTCCTTTGTACATTTATTCAGTAATTAATGAGGTGAACCTTGCCATTAAATATATTGAACCACTAAGTAAGCCACTGTTAAACTTTGCTAAATTACATCTAATGTATTGAGTAACCTCAAAAAACCAATATTGGTGCTTCTCTCTTTTGTGTGAGGTGTTTTCTGATCACTTACAACAAATTGGCATGGTCACAGGATGGCAAGTAGCATCACTGGTTACTTATGGAAGCATGGAATAAATCCAGGTCCCACATTCTCAGAAGAATGGGCTCATTATAATTGGCATGAATGGGAAGCTGTGAAATAACAGCTAAAGGTGGCCAGAGGCCATATAAGGATGGAAAAGGGAAAGGAATTATGTGCAAAATAATTACCTGTTTAAAAGATGCTTATCAGGATAGAAAGAATAATGATAGGAAAGAAGCATGACCTACAAGAAGAAATATAGGTCAGAAAGGCAGCTGAATTAATACTGTCTTTGAAAATTGATTAGCTGCACAAACAGTTGCAGGAAGAAAAATAAAAAAAAAGCAAAAGTTGTAAGAAAAGGTAGTGATGATGCTCATCTGGGCTCCTCATCCTCCTGACATTGCATAGAAATTAACAGTGTGCCCTAAAGAATGAGATGGGAACATAATGGGTGATGCTAATGATAGTGAACTGGCAGGCTCTCCTTAATCTAGGTTTATATTATCTGCAAAGAATTGATCCCAGAACTCACCATAAAAAGGAAACATTCTGAACCATAATCCTAAAAAAATAAAAGAAAAAAATCCATATTTTTTTTTTGGTATTTAATTCTCCAATTATTTTACTTTTTACTTTACATTTCTTTAATAGTTTACCTGATAAGTGGTTGTTCTACCCAAATAATTTTTACTTCTTTGATTTATTGTTACATAGTTAGAGATATGGTGTTTACTACATGAATTAAATACATCAGTTAACAGATTCTTCTCTTTTATTAGTAATTATCAAGCATTTAAGGACAAATGAAAGTCTTAATAGTAGATTGGATGACAATGGCTTCAATTCAGTTCTGAATTTCTGAATTGTACAAGAGTACTTGGACCTCTGGTTTTATTCTAAACATTTATAATTTAAAGACATGAAAGGTTATCTATTAAATATTCAGGCTACAAAGTTTCTTTAACTAATATCCCAAATGCTGGAGGAAAAATTAGTGCGTAGCCCTGTCTCCTTCATCTTAATGCAACACCAACACCAACTATTGACCTTACTCAACATCACTTACATGCTTAAAATGCTTACCTTACTTTTTTCTCCACTTGATCTGAAGAAGGAGTTTAATATCTATTCCATGAGGGAAAAAAAAAAAAATATTGCTTTTTTTGTGAAATAAGTTAACCTTAGTTAAATTTGTAGGAATGGAAAAAGTTGGTCTTCCACCTTTTATTGCTGATTGTGGAAGACATGGTTCTAATCAAGCTGCTTTTTCTCCCTATTGCTTTGTGTAATACATGGGGAAGTTTTAATGGGCATACTGATGATGTCACAAATTCATTTAGTTTCCTAGTGACCCAGCTAAATGTATTTCCAAACTGTTGAGACAGCTTAAAAAACAATTTTGATACCTCTCTAAGCAGTATTTGATGAGTTTTTATTTGCTTTCCCAAACCAGCTGGGAAACAGGTAGGACAGCAACCTTTCTACATGTGAGTAAGGAAGGAGAAATTTGTAATCAAAATGCTTTTATTTGTTGCTAATCATCTTGCTAATATGCCATAGGAACACAGAGTGCAAAATTACAGAGCTGTCAAGTTCTTCTGATGATTAGTACTCTTAAAGCCCTGTAAACTCCCAGATTACATCTCTAGAGGTCTTGCCACATGAAGATTCAGTATAAATAGTGGGTTTCTTCAAGATTATTTCCTAGATTATTTAGGGATATATTATTTCAGCTTTAAGTCTGCTTGATATCTATCTGAAGGATTAAACTTAGAAAAGTTCCTTTGAAATATAAGATAATAGGTTACTGTGGTTAGAGTAACATTTAAATGCACCAGTCAACAGAAATGTTTTCATGTATAACTGATTACATTTCATACCTGACAATAAAAATGGAATATTAAATAGATCCCATTCAATATAATCTGTATTTTTATAGTGTTGAACAAACCCAAGAGCTCATAGCAGAGTTTAGTAAGAGCTAACCCACAGGCCATTTCTTTCCTTCACACATTAAAAGGCATTGAGCACAAAGAATCCCCTGCCATGATTGTTACCTTGCAGCCTTGATAAGTTCCCTTGCTGAGCAGAGAAATCACTATCAATCAGGCTTGATGTAAAGTATGCAGTCATTATTCTGAACTGCATTTATCATCATCTTCATTTTAAAGCCTCCTGGTTTTCTTTGCCAAGGCCCATTTTCTTTACAGCCTCTTGTTCGTGCTCATTTCCTCCCTCTGGTGCAGAACTCCATTTCCAGTCAGGGAACATCACGTTTCTGAACACCTCAAGAGACTGTTGAATCACAAAGCTTCCTGTTTTGCAGGGCAAAACCTCAAAATCAGTATGTAAAAATCAAAGCAGGCAGAGTCTTTTCCCAGTTCCAGGCCACATGTACTGCCCCTGTTATGCACTGACTATATTCAAGCAGATCCTTCAAGAGAAAAGCAATTTATTAACTTCGTTTGTATTTGCAACTTACTGGCACTACTCCTGGATTTAATTTGGGTGGTACAAAGAGAGAATTGCTTTGCAGAACGTGGATTAAAAACAAACCAACCAAAAAAAGACCCTGGAGTAGACTGTACCCAGAGAGTGGTAGTCAATAGTCCTTTCTCAAACTGGCAACCAGTCACCAGTGGGGCCCCCAGGGGTCAATACTGGGCCCAACACTGTTTGATATCTTCATAAGTGATTTGGATGTTGGGATCAAGAGCATGCTGATGAGTTTTGTAGATGACAGCAGAATGAGAAGGGTAGTTAAATTGTGGTTAAATTAACTTAATATGGCTATCAAAATGGAACAAATCTGATTTAATGAGCTAGCACAGAGTTATACCAATGACAGATCCAAATCTCACCTTCCACAGTTGAAAGGTTCTTTTACATGCTACATAATATTCGGTTCCAGAAGTATTGCCAAAAAAAAATCTTAAAATAGTTCCTAAATTAAATTAAGTATATTATGAAACAGTTACTTACAATAGCATTATTTGTAACTTGTCATATATTGTTTTTATTATGGAAGTCTCAGGTACATTTCCATCAACAGGAAATAAAAAGACATTTTAAAAGTTTTGTAAATATCTTTCTATCCCATTCTGCATGTTTTGCTTAAACTGTATTTTTTTTTTTTCCTGGTCTCTTCTAAACCCCATTAAATAAATTGTAAAAAAAATAATATTTCCCATATAAATGATCACATTCTTGTGCTTACATTTTGGGTATAGTGTTATCTATTTCTTCTGACAAGTACAGTTATTGTTGGCATGTGCACCCAAATTGTATTTCAATTTCTGAAGATGTTCATTATGATTGGTAAAGTCTCTAGCAGAAGAAAGGCATAGAAGAAGTACTTTATAAATATTGACTTACTCTTAGTACCTGTCAGCAAAAATGCATATTGCCACAAATCACAGCTGCAAAGGAAATGCAATAAGCCCCAGAAACAGATACTATAGACATTGGAAAGTGATTTCCAGACTCCCCTATGTCTGAATGAACTGACTAAACAAAACAAAGGTGCTCCAGATGGATGTTTTAGGCCATAATTAACATTTTATCTATATGCAGGATGATCAGAGGGTTGAAGATGATCAGAGGCTGGAGCACCTCTCCTGTGAGGACAGACTGAGAGTTGGGGGTGTTCAGTCTGGAGAAGAGAAGGCTTCAGGGAGACCTTACTGTGGCTTCCAGGATCTGCAGGGGGCTCCAGGAAAGCTGGGGAGGGACTTTTTAGGCTGTCAGGTAGTGATAGGACTGGAGGGAATGGA
The DNA here is from genome assembly GCA_024611195.1 of Ceyx melanurus. NCBI lineage: Eukaryota > Metazoa > Chordata > Aves > Coraciiformes > Alcedinidae > Ceyx > Ceyx melanurus. Next base: position 13,596 of record JANHGL010021061.1, read on the forward strand.
TTAAAACTAGAGCTGGGTCCATTCAGATCAGACATTAGAAGAATTTCTTCCCCATGAGGGGGTGAGACCCTGGCCCAGGGTGCCCAGAGAGGTGGGGGCAGCCCCATCCTTGGCAGTTTCTCAGGCCAGGCTGGATGGGGCTCTGAGCAACCTGCTCTAGTGGGAGGTGTCCCTGCCCTTGGCAGGGGGGTTGGAACTGGATCAGCTTTAAGGTCCCTTCCAACCCTGACCATTCTCTGATTCTACATCATTATAGGATACAATATCTTATGTTAATATGACTTTTATGAGGTAGCTCAAAACCAATGTATGATTCACAGTTGTCTTAATCTATTCCTTGCCTGGTCTATGATGGTATATTTGACTTAACATACTTGAAGACAGTAACATGCCTGCAGTCTTGTGCAGTCCAGACCTTGATCATGGTCAAATGATGATTAAGCTACATCCATATTTTATCTGTATTTCACATTAGCTGCATCCATACTCCATACTGTCTGGAGTACACAAAATAATGTCATTGTTCTGTGGCTTTTGTCCCTTCAATATATCCATAGCTGCAGCATGCAGTGTGCACTATGCTCACATCCCTCCTAGCTGGGGTAACTAATACATGCTTCATTTATGTGGCCACAACCTATGTAAGTCAGCCTTTTAAAATACCTCATGACCTAAAAATACAGTCTGATTTTGATCAAGTTCAAGTCTCAAGGTGGTTCATTGTTTTGGTTTTGCTTTGTTTTTAGTAACAAAAATGAAACAACATAGTGATAAAGAATTAAGTGGTTCATAGACTTGTAATGAAGAAAAGAATTCTAAATACTACTTGATTTCTTTGCCTTCTGCCTCTAGATCTTTTTCCCCCTCCTGAACACAAAAGACAACTTCATACACATTGCTGACATTGAACAACTTAAAATTCTTCCTAGAAGTCATTTTTTTATTACAGGGCAGAAAATAAAAGGATTTAATTTTATATTTGTTTTATTTATGTCAGTTTCAAGCTTTTACTCTGGCCACCACTGCAGAAGTACAGCCATTAAAAACAGACCTCAGAGACTTTATTTAGTGGTTGTGTGTCACCTACAGATATAAGCCTTGGTATGTGTTACACAGATAGAAAGTAATTTTTTGGGTTTTTTTCCTAAGACATTTAGAAAACACTGACTACTTTAAAACAAAAACAAATCACAACATTAAAAAAAACCTTACACATATGCTTCTCCACCTATCATACCTCCTCAAATATAGATCAAAGGCTGACTGAAAGACAATCATGTGCAACTAAAAATATCAGAATGCACATTTTATCAGCTGGATAGCAAAAAGCAAAGCAGGAATAGGATCAGTGGCAATGGTAAAGAATCATAGATGATAAGAAACACAGGGAACTTACCTAGGTGCTCATTTTGCCTTTAGGTAAATCATCAATGCTGCAGCACATCTATGGAACAGCAGGAAAGGTTTCATGAGCCCTGTGGAAATGCAGAGGTATTATTTGGGAGGAGAACTGCTGCTCTGAAACATGAGGATATTTCTAGGAGCATCTACAAGAAGCCTCTACCATCCTCCCAGCCAAGTCAGAAGGATTTCTACCACTGGCTTTGAAAGGTTTGATCTCCTTGGTTTCCTGAAAGGCAATGGGGAAAGGGCTGTGAACTTGCATGTCAAATGAGAAAATGTAAAGCAGGTGAATTTGCTATGAGGGAACACAGCTAAAGCACTGTCACTCAACAGAAACACCACAAAGTAGAATGGAACTACAATTCCAACAACAAAGCTGTTTTCTTTTGATACAATTAGCTTTGAAAGAACTGAAATGTAATTAAAATTGGAAGGAATTTAGCAAAGGAGAGCACAAGAAGGAATTGATGAGAATTGAAATGTATCTGGGCTGAAGCTAAAAGGAATTAAGGTGACAGAGACCAGTTGCATCCAGTAAGATTGAATAATCAACAACAATAAAAGAATATTTTTTAAGTTGAGTAGTCTGAAAAATGGAAAGCAATTTGAGATGCCTAGGAGAATCAGAAAGGCCTCTGCACACCCCACACTACACTAAGATCTTTGATTATAGTTCATATCTAGTTCTCTAAAAGAGAGTAAATGAACTGGATGTGGCAGCAATTCTGCCAGGAGTCTGGATTAATTATTCTTGTAATAACTTTTTAAGATCCACAGTCTGTATAGAATACATTTCTGTCTCTTGCTGGGCTTCTTTGCCAACATTTAACTGTTCTCTTTAAAGCTCCAAGGTAGCCTCTCCACTTGTATCCAGGCTGTGCTGGACCACAATGACACATGCTGTATACTTGTTATTTAGTCCATTTTACATCTGCAGAAGACTGAGAGTCCATGAAGTTATATTTGCTCAGCTTCACAGGGAAAGCTTTTATTTATTTTTATCTATTTATTTTCCATTATTTTGAAAATAGAAAAGTTAAAGCAGCAATTCTTCCACTTTACACTCCCTTAAGTACCTCTACTCCCCTAGAAATAAAACCTCCAAGGTTACTTGAAGCAGAAGAGTGGAGCTGTGTGTTGTATCTTTGTCCTTACTTTGTCCTTGTTTTCTAGTTGGGTTTTTTTTAAAGCTTTTTTTTTCTGTCTATGGTTATCTATTTATTCTAGCAAGGACATAGACTAATGAGACAAGAAGTTTGCAAGAATTGTTTGTCCAAAATCCAAGTTTAGTCCATGGTTTCAAGCACAGTCTTAAGAGTCTTACTGTCATCAGAAATGAGATTTAATCCTGCATAGGAAGGTGCATAATGGATCCAAAATGGGCTTTATGCTTGTTAAGATTTTTTTAGATAGCTGAGGATTCATTCTATGGAATTCCTCCAAGATGAAGACTGGGATCTTGAATTCACTTGGACATTCTCACCTAAACCTGAGGAGCAGGAGGAGTAGGGCGGGTAAAATACATTCACAAAAGGCTGTTTTGTTGATGAGATAGACTTTAGGATTCTGGACCACTTCATGCTTCCTAAATGCTGAAAATTTCCACTATCAGATCTGAAGATCTGCTCAATAGAAACTCCAGTTCAGAAATGACAAAAAGTACAGATAAGCAAGACCAGCAATAAATTCTTTCTTGCAAATCTTCCCTATCACACAGCTCAGACAGCAAGTTCAGAAGGCAAACAATGAATAGAAAACTAAACTTCAAGTAGGTAATGGAGTATTCTTAAGCTTTTTTTTTTTTTTATGAGGCATAGAATAAGGTGTAAAATAAAAATATGATTAATAAACAAGCTGAAAGCCTTTGTGGTTTTCCTTTGTTTTTCTTAGACAGAAGTTTTAGATACTTTCATGGAAAAATTCTTGTCAATATACAGAAATAACTGGAAACACTAATAGTTTTAGACGTTTTCAGGTCCTCTGCTGACATGATATCTCTACTACAATAGCAAAAAAAAGTATGATCACACCTGAGAAGCCTGTCATTGCTTAGCAGAAAATAAAAAAGCAATCCAATATCAGTAATATACCATTAATGCATTATTAAAAATATTATAATCCTTTTTACAAAGAAGGGTTGCTGAAGAACACTTTGAAAGCTGGAATTCAGCCCTGAATTTGTTGTCCTGTTCTTTGTGTTGAAACTTCCTTGGATTCCATCCCTGTGGCAAACAGAGAGGACTCACATCCCAAGGTGCCCAGGACAAGTTCTGAGGGGACTGGAACTCTGCATGACATTAACAATTCCATCAAGATTTAGTATGTATTATTAATAAAAAAAAATATTAATGCACCATAGAAGCCTCTTGCTGTCTGTATTGTAAAAGTTAGCTATTGTCCTGTCTCAGTTAGATGGCCAGCCAGCCCTAAAGATAAAACTACTAAAAATGCAAATTGGGAATTGGAGACTGAGATAAAGAAATGGCAGATTTATTAAGCAATTACTATACATTTTCTTCCTTTAGATGAAGAAAGAGGATTGATGGACTGCTGCATACCATATTCAGTGATATAATACAGTTAGCAATTGTAATGCACAGATAGGAATGGAAATGGGTCTGAAAAGATTAGTCATGTATTAAAATAGACAAAGTACTATGTCTAGTGGTACAGTGTGAAGAGATTGAAAGGAAATGAAGATGGAAATGAAGAAAGTTTTTTTGTCACACTAGTCAAAAGATTGAAAAATATTAGAACACTACCACTATTCAGAAAATAGCCATAGAAAAGACTTCAGTCACTTTACCCAGTCTATCACAAAACTATCCATGACAGCCTCTCAGTTCATGGCCAGGAAAAAAAAATCACTTTTTGGAGAAGAAGTCTTTAAGCACTGCCTGAAATAGCACAAGAGATGTGAATTTGCAATATACCTGATAGAGGAGTGCAAAAATCAGAAGCCTGATCCACTGATCTGCAGCCTACAGCAACTAAACTTCTGGCTTCTGGAAGTCCTGTGACCACAGAGCTGAGACATTCAAACCATAGCTTGGGTTCAAGTGAGAGCAGAAGAAGGAAAGCTCTGTAAGTAGATTTTTCTTTGCCTTGAACCTTCAGTATTGATTTCTGTGTACTATGATTGTGAAGTAAACAGAGGTTTGGGGCATTGAATAGTACAAGCTCACATTGTGTATGTTAAGATTTAATTTGTAACAAAAAAAAATACCTCTCTCCTGTCATTGGAAGAATATTAAATTTTAAGAAAGAATTCTTGGGAGGATAACATTATTTTCACAGTACCCAATCAGGTTCAGTGGACTTATAAAATAGCTGAGCACTGCTAAAGGAGGATGGACACAGTTATGGACAAGTTCATTTCATATCAAGCAGAGAGGAGGATGACAAACATTTCATAGTGAACAGGATTTGTGGAAAATACATTTTGACAGAGACCCAACATGGATTTAAGAGATAAAGATTATAACTAGATTGCTGGAGATCTTTTAAGATCGTGCCACTGCAGCAGGCACATGGAAATCTTGTATGCCTCCAGTCATCTGGGACCTCCCCAGTTAGCCAGGACTGGTGAGAAATGCTGGAGAGCAGCTTAGCCAGCTCTTGTGCCAGCTCCCTAAGGACCCTGGGGTGAATCCCATCTGACCCATAGACTTGTGAGGATTTAAGTGGCACAGCAGGTCCCTAACTACCTCCTCCTGGATTATTTCTGCTCCCCATCCCTGCCTATCAACTCAGGAGCCTGGCTGCCCTGAGAAGAATCTATTTTTGTGTTGAAGACTGAGGCAAAGAAAGTGTGAAGTATCTCAGCCTTTTCCTTGTCCTCTGTCACAATGCTCCCCTCTTCATCCAATAAAAACTGAATATTTTCTCTTTCTACATGACCTGACAACATCCTTAAATGCTTCCTGGCTCACCTGCCCCTTTTTCCAGAGGTGATACACTCTTTTTTTTCCCCTGAGTTCTTGCAAAAGCTCCTGGTTCAGCCAGGCTGGTTTTCTACCCCACCTTCTCATTTTTTGACACACAGGGACAACTGCTCCTGCACCTTCAGAATTGCATTCTTGAAGCAAGCCCAGCCTCCTTGGGCCTCTTTATTTAGGAGGGCTGCTTCCCAAGGGATTCTCTGCACCAGCATCCTGAAAAGACCAAAGTCAGCTCTCCAGAAGTCCAAGGCAGAGGTTTTGCTGACACTGAAGGATGAGCTGACATGAATTAACAAGATACCCCATGAGTGATAGAATTTATTTCACCTTTGATGGGAAGCAATATCCAAGTTTGTGGTCCCTGCTGTGTGCACTCTTCTTTGCAAAGAAGAAAGCCAGAAACTATTTGGTGTCTTAGGTCTTCTATCTGGGAAACAAAACTAATGGAAAAATACTCCTTTTCTGTCTCATGAAAATTATTAGTTTAAGCACTTGGATAGGTTAATGAAGATTTACAAACAAAAGCCTATGGGGGAAGTAATTTTATATTTGTAGTAGGGTTAGAACAATGAACAGTAGAGAAAGTTGAATGCCTTCACAATCCTAGTAATATTACATTATTTAAGAAGGCTCCAAGTTTGTCCTTAACTAATGCAGAGAAGTCAATCTATTTCCTTATACCTTTTATGATGCTTTTTTCCTCATCTGCCACCCTTGTATTTTTTTTTTTTACAAATTCATTATTATAAATACACCCTTGTATTTATTTATATTGCAGAGATTTCCCCTCAAGTTCAAAACATGTACATAACCCAAATGCAACACTATCACCTTCCAAACATAGAAATCTAGAGAGAAATGCATCACAGACATGGAAAGGTCTAGAGAAATGCATCACAGAGACAATTCAATAGCACATAAATGGCTGTCAGGAAAATAATGTCAATAAACAGGATAATTTCAGGGTCTTTCCCCCCTGTTTCCATCCAACCCCAACAGAGAAGTAAATCTACTGTCATGGTAGTAAAACCACTACTCACATATGCTTGGGAGCACATTAAAAAGACAAATCCATTTCTATCAAACTTTCATTCCATTATTAGGAACAGATCAGAATGCAATTAAGCCATGACAATCAGATGAGTTTATGACCATCACTCCATTATGGTGTCAAGCTGCCCTTACTCACTAACAGATGACACTGCTTTTACAATCAGTTTAATCACAAGAAAATCATCATCTCTTTGCCCATCAATATCAATTGTGCATGGTGGCAGATCAGTTTGATAAAATAATTGATTTCTGTTCTGGAAATCCCCAGGTAGGTCATATTAACAAACACAGACATAGTTTTAATTGAAACACAAGCCACGTAAACCCATAAACATAGGGGAGTGGAACTAAAGTGTACAATATGCAGAAATAATTGAGCAACTTTATATACCCAGATCTTCTCATTACCCTTCTGGCAATCTACCACAGAAAACACACATTTTCTCCTCATTATTTCATAGAAAGTTTACCAAAGAGAAGAGCACAGGCATTCTTTTCTTTTTTTTTTGGAAGACAAATGTCTCGATTATTGGCTAAATTTTATCTCAGGCTATGAAATCTTTGTAAATTTGTGTATGTGCTTTGTGAGAATAGAGGAAAAAATGCCAGTTAGGTTCCTAAGCATGACTCCAAATAGAGAAATAAGTCATCTTTTTATGTTGCAGGATGCTGGTGGTCTTCCCAGTCCTCCATTTAAAAGCTCAAAATGATGCCTTGGCAAACAAAAATAGCTTTTCAGCAGACTAACATACTCTCTAGAGTTCTAAAATGTAGGATTTAGGGGATAAATTTTGGTTCATATTAGCATGTCTAACTGCAATATTCATGAGATGAGGTGTTTAAAAACATCTAAAATCTAAGTTCAGGATCAAATCCTTTGCTGGTATAAATTAATGAAGTGGCATAATTGATGTAAAGCTTTTTTTTTTCAGCTTTTTTTGGTGATGGAATAGGTCCCTGTAATGTGAACTGACACCAAATAATAAGTTTACTACATTTCCTTTCCTGGACCCCTTAGAAAGATTTCAGGGAGACCCAAAGGGCCCAGAGATAGCAGTTCTTAAACCACTTGTGTAGCACCCCATCCTTTGTTCCTTCACCATCACAAGTCAGAGAAGGCATCTGAAGCTTGTACCCTGAGGTGCTCAGTCCCAAAGGCAGCTCAGTTCTCTGACAGTGGAAAAAAAAAAATAAAATTAAAAATGTCTGTCTTGCCACACACATAAAAAGATTACTGTACCTTAAAAAAAAAAACCAAAAAAAAGAAAAACACAAAATAAAACCCCACAAAAAAACCCACAAACAAAAAAGAAAAAAAAAAAAAGAAAAAAAAAGGAAAAAAAAAGAAGAAAAAAGCTGCAAGCAAGGCTGGTATGTACAGCCAGTGTTTGAATGCATGACAGGGGAGACATGGTTTACGAGATCTTCAAGAGCACAGGTATTATTTGTAGAGAAGTGTGTGGGATCCAGAGTTGAGTAGACTTTGAGGAAAAAAAAAAATATATTTATATTATAATAACTACTGGAAAAATCAAAAGCTGTGCTACAGATATTAAAAAACAATAATTATTGTAATAATTATAATAATAATATTATAGTCTTTGGCCTATCGAGGTAAAATTTTCAATCTATCCTTTTAAGATGGAAACTCTAAATCCTATTTGAAGAAGAGTTAGACCTGATGCAGGACTTTAGCAGTGCTTAACTTCTAGATAAGAGGTCATTAGACCACAAACCCAGACAGAGGTGTCCATCCAGATCCTGATGGTAATATCCTCTTATCCCAGCTATGAGAGTATGGTGCAAAAAGCAATAGCACCATCTTTTCATCATCAACAGATGATGAAAAATAAAATACCTAGAGCAGAAGGGACAGAAAGGTCCTCCAAAGGCCCAAAGCATCCCTTGATGTAAATTCTAGGTCTTTGCAAAGCTGGCTGGTCAGATTGGGGCAGCAATGTGACAACATCAAGCAAGAAGCTCTGGAAAAGCCAGCTCAGGTAAGGAGGAGAGAGAGGTCAATGCATGCAGTTTTGAACAGAAGTATGGATTTGAAGTCTGTTTCCATTCCATTTTAATGGTCAATGTCCTTCTGCATGACTTGATAAGACTTTTAGATGCCTGTGTACTATTGAAAGTCAATGAGGAGGGAGTCCTGAGCCACCAAAGTACTTTTTTCTTTATTGTTCTTTCCATTAGTCAGTGTGATGCAATTATTTATATCAAATACCACAGAGAGATCCAGGACTTTCATATTGACATTATTTGAGTAATAATGCAATGTTACATGAGTTTTATAATCCTAGGAGAAAGAGAAGTTAAGTGTTCTACTGGACCCTTGCAGCCATCTAAGCTAAATGAGAATATTTAATTCAGTGATTAGTTGGCAATGTCTCCTCTTCTTTCTGTGTACATAATTACTTTTTGAAAGGAACAGAAGTGGTTTTTGAAATTCTTTTTTGCTATGCAGCTTTTGTTCATTATTATTTGGCTGTACTTAGGAAAAAAAGAAAGATTTTGTAGACCACAGTTATTCTTTGAAGTACATCCAAGTTAATTACACAAGCGAGAATATAAAAATAACATGATTCAAGTGGTTTTTTTTAAACACAGGTTCCTTCTTTATAGAAACTTTCTTATTTGTATTCTGAGGACATAAAGTCTGTAGGAGAAAAGGGACTGCTCTCTTAAATGGTATGTAAATGTTGGTAATACACAGTTTGGAATGCAAAAGAAGATGTGTACCAAGCAACTAACAGTTCACAGAGTGACTCCTGTTCTTTGCAATCTCCTCCACTGCTCAGAATTTCACTTAAATGCTGGCATTCCTACTTGCAGGAGTGTAGACCTAGAGACACTCCAATTTTATTTTTTTTTTTTACCTTACTCCAGTTTGCTACTACAGAAAAACTGCAACTTTGAGTGGTTAACTCTGAAACAGAGAGAAAAAGTAAAACACACACTGATACCTGTCAAATATTTCCAAGTTTTGTGGCAAATCATACAACTTTTTGAATAGAAGATGACTTTTTGTGTCTTCTTCCATCCTCTGTGACGAGGGCTCCCACCTCATTCAGCAGTGGGCCCACATTCTCCCTAGTCTTCCTTTTACCACTGATGTATTTGAAGAAGCTTCATTCTGCATTAAAAATAATAATAATAATAAAAGATATATCCTGTTTTCCACCACAAGTAGTTCACAAAGCATAAGCTCAGCTGCCTCAGAATACAGACCATTCACGAGTGATGCCACTACCCTAATTTACAGGGGACACCCTCTTGGAAGCAGCTTCCTTAGAGGTGCTTTTCCCCAGGAGCAACTTTCCACCAAAACTGTGAGCCATACACAGGCTCATCAGGCCCCACACATCTGCCACCTCATTCTCAGGTCCTGCAACCCAACCAGACATCACAGCCTCTTGCATCAGCAGTAAGGTAAGCTGAGCAGTCTGGCAGAGACATCTCCTTTCCACCAGTGCTCTCCAAGGTACAACAAAAGGCTCAGCCTAACAGCAAAAGCAGATGAGGTACTCACATTTGCAATGATCAGCACTGCTCTAGTCATTAACACATATGTTCCTTGCCAGTTTTGTTGTAGCTTTCATTCAGCAAACAGCACCAAGTATCCCACTTTGCCCCTATTACCAGTCAAAATAAGATGTAATCACTTGTACACTGTCAGGTAGAGGCAATCAGGTGTTTCTGCAGCACCAAAAAAGAAGACAACACAACAGCCAACGTTTGTAAAGCCCTCTGCACAGATACAGGCCTAGCTAGGAAATCAAGATGGTCTGGGCATGCAGAAAGAGTTGGCAGATTCTTCACATATTGAAGTGGATCCCAGTGCTGAGCTGCAGAAATGAAGCTATCAATATTTTCTCAGTGAGGGTGCCAGAGCTCTGGAACAGGCTGCCCAGGGGGGTTGTGGAGTCTCCATCTCTCTCTCTTAAGACCAGCCTGGATCTGTTCCTGAGAGACTTGGTCTAGGTGATCCTGCTCTGGCAGGGGGGTTGGACTAGATGATCTAGGTCCCTTCCATCCCCTAATTTCTGTGATTCTGTGATAATATTGCAGTGCAGCAGCAGGCAGTGCAGAGACAGCCACCTCTGCCAGCTGTCTGTGCACTCTGCTTGGAACACAGCCCTGCCTCTGCTAGCAGCCTGACAGCATAATAGGAGAGGCAAGCTGGGAGGTGAAGAGCCATACGTCTTCTGCTAATGCATTAAGTACATCCTAAGGCTTAATGCACTCAATTTAGACACCCTACAGGTGCTCCAGGACTTAATACAGCTGCCAAGCAATCACAGAAATTGCTGGGCAGCTCTGCCAACCAAAACATGTCAAGGTGGGGAGCTTCCATTTCTTCAGTTTCTGCTACATCTTTGAGAGAAGTCCACTCTGGCTTAGAAATAAGGAATTAATTTCACTTTCCAATTGCAGAACACAATTTCAATGTGTGGCTATGACTGAGAAAAAACTGTCTTAAAAAGTGTCTGAAGGTCATTAGGTTTATTTTGTTCATAATTGCTTATTTTCATTCTGCATCATCCATTTTTAAGCTTTTATTTTATTTATTCTGTTGAATTTTCTTTGCAACTTTTTCAATTTTTGCCATTATTGTCCTTATTACATAATCTAAAGAGCCTGGAAGAAGAAAACACTTGGAAACAGAGCAGGTTACTTTTCAAGGCTGGGTATCATAGTCACACACTCCATCTCAAAGACTAGTGACCAGACAATTTCAAAGACTAAGCATCTTAATTAAGCATCAATAATTATGTTGATCAAAGACTAAGCATCTTAATTAAGCATCAATAATTATGATGATCAGTGCCCTTGTCCATTTAAATACATGTGTTCAGAATAAGGCTGGTGTCTGTTTCTGTGCTCTTTTAAGTAGGTAATTATTGATTTATTTTTTTTTAAACCTTCATGACCATGAACTGCATGCAATATTTCTTTCATCCTTCCTGTTTGCTTAAGATCTTAATACTTCTGCTTTCCCAAGCATCAGGTATTGAGATCATTTAAATGCAGAGAATAATTGAGCTCAGTTAAGTGCACAATAACCCAGGCAAACATGCAGCTCCAGATAGCTTTCAAAATGTGTTTCTAAGTAACATGTATTATGTTTATAAATTACTAGTCTAAAAAAAATCATCTCTTTGTTGGTATACATTGACTTCACATTATGTTTTTACATTCCATAGTCATTTCTAGCAGGCTCTTAGGAAGAAATGGATGACTATGGCATGACAAAGCCTAAAATGCATAGATGATGTACATCAATCAAGAAGAAAGCAAAACTATCACTAGTGCATCTTAATTTTGTATAAAGACAGCAAATTATGGCAAGGATCTTTTCTTCTGATGAGAATTCCATGGTCTGATTTACATTAAAAGTTATATTTGTTTTTTTGGGGGGTTTTGTTTCTTTGTTTTTAACTGCATTTATCTGAATCTGTAGACACTTAAGAAGTGATCTTTCTTGGATAGAAACTTCAAAACAAAACTCTATTTCATTCATTTGGAAGTATAAAAATGTGTTTATCAACATTATTCCTAAATATTTAGATCTCCTGACTGAGCTTTCTTGCACACAGGGGATAATGCTCAGCTATGTGAACCTGAATAGACTTCACTTACTACCTTTACAGCAGCTTAACACCTTCAGAAGTCATTAATTCTATGTGTTTTATATTTAAATTTAATTAAACATCACTGAAGCCAAAATATATGAACAATCCACACCATGGCTAATTGTACTGAATTCCTCAAGTTCTATGGGTTCCTAATAATTAAGTAACAGAAACCCATATATTATGATAGCCTCAAATACTGAGATAGCAATATTAAATTACAACATGTCAGTTAATTAGAAAACAGTTCCTACTACAACCTTAATGTGAATTGACACATCACAGATGTAAAGATATTTTTTTTAACCTGATAAAACTGCGTATTTTGTGGAGAAATTGTTTAATTATGGTCAACAGGTCCTGTTGACATGTAAAAAAATACTCATTCAAAGCTTTGCTTAGCATAGCAATCCTCAAGGGAAGCATCTACAAAACTCAATTCCTACAACAAACATCTACTAAAAGGAAGTGTGTTGGTTTCTAACCCCATGGAAGAGCATCTGTATGCACTAGATGATCACCTGCAAGAGGGCAATGGATGAGACAGAGCTAGTGATTCATTTCAAAAGTAGCAGTTCAGCACAGACTTCTATCCTGACACATTAAATACGATAGGAAGAAGTGGCAGGGTGCTAATTACTCCAGTGATGTGATCCATTTTCTAAATAGGGAGAGCATCAATAATTCATCAGAAGTGGCTGTTAAAAAATTTAATGCCTGACAATACAAGCCTGACAAATAGGAAGATAATCTTCCGTGTCTACTCGTTGGCATTCAGATGCTTTCTTTTCATGATAAAATATAAATGCATTGTTCCTACTTGAGGCAGTTTAGATTATGAAAGATGGCAGATGTGCAACGTGTCTGCTTTTGATTGTTTCACATTGCAAGGCAGAACCCAGCAGACAGAAATGCAGATGTCACATATTTAATGAAAATGAGTTCTACAAATATGTGTAATAAAGTGTGAATGCTTTCTGCTAATAGTAGCAGCCCAATTAGGTGGAAGTGAGTATAGCTACAGAAACATAAAAATACCCAGAGTAATCAGGTGATTGTTGGCTGAATATTGCCCTTCCAGTTCAGAAAAAAAACCCTCTGCTTATTCAGAAGAGCTTAATTTGCTTGTTAATGGTGGCATCAACATTTAATGAGGAGGGCATTAATGACTACAGAGGCAAAGTACATTGCAGGAAGGGGCTTTTCTATTCTATTTTCTTCTAGCTTTTCTATTTTGCAGTGTATTTTTTGTGAGTGTGTTTTGCAGTGTACATTGTATGCAGACAAAAATAGCAAGTGCTAAAAGCCTTGGCAGAGTGTAATTTGCAGATATGCATTGTTTGAATAGGAAAGGTCAGAAGGGTGTTGCTGTGTCTCTCAAGAAATTAGAGCATAAGTACCTGTATAAACTGCAGCTGCAAAGAGAAGCTCTACAGCTCAGCTATTCAAACCTATTTAAGCACTTCACTCCCATTCTGGCAAAGTACATTTGCTCCAAAATCAGTGACAATTAGGTGTTCAAATAAGAATGGCTTTGTGGATATGGGCCTATGTCCCAGACTAAAACAGGTTAAAAGCTTCAATTAGTTTGTAAGTGGATCATGATCTAATAGTCCAGCTACATGAAAATGGGTTTAGTAATGCTATTCTCTCCTTAACTCCTCAAACAAAATTTTAATGAAGGGCTTATAAAACAATCTCACTATACACAAACTTTTTAAACCCTCAGATCCTTGAATCATCATTTTTTTTAGCCCTCATGATTTTTTCTTCCCATAGTCCAGAGAGCTTTATGTTGTTTCCTAAGTCCCAAATGTAATTCATTAAAATTTAGATTGATCCCTAAAGAAGAGACTCCACACATTCTCACCTTGGAGAACTGATAATTTAATTTTATCAGTTATATAAGTAGATGCTGAGACTATGCTTGAACTATTTGCCATATAATGGGATGCACGTGGTATTTTTGGCTTTTTTTTTTTTTCCCTAAATTTTATGTGACATTAGCTGCAACTCTTGGTTTCTGCTAACTCAAAGGAACACATTTCATATTACCCTCAGATTCATTCTGCTCACAAACACAAGATTTCCCACAAGCAAAGTGGAGCATTAGCCCAGGACTAACTAGAAACCACTGGTCTTAAATGATTCTGTTTTAGGCTTTTGAAAGAGAACTTCTCTCTTATTTACCTCCCCACACCACTCCCAGGGTAGCTGAAGCAGAAATTTGAGACATCATACAAGCAGTCACTTCTCAAACTTGGGGCAAAAAGGGAAATTATTGTTATTCTGAGGATGGGTCCACACAAATCCAGAAATATTTTCCCAAAACTTAGCTCAGAACAGCTTACATAAGAAGATGGGTGATCTGCAGAGCCAAGATCCAAACGAGCTGCATGCACATCAAAAAAATTGTATCTGTGAACTCTGCTGGAAGAGCAAGTTCTCAAGGAACTGTCAACTGGCAGAAAATCATGCCAGGAAAAATGCAGATCATTCCAAACTCAGTTTGCATAGGGAGATAGGAAAAAGCCCATAAAATGCCCTAAAAAAACCCTAAAAAATGACCAAACAACAAACCCAACCACAGCACTGAAATTAATCTATGGAAATTACTCTAAGCAAACCATTCTCCAAGTCTTACAGTATATCCAAAATATTAAAATAAATCCACATCATTTGTATCTAAGTAGGAAAATAGGAAAGAAAAAGGCCTTCAAGAGTTCATGATGAAAACTGCTAATGTTTTTCCTATAGTTCCACACTGAGTTACTGACAATAATTAATGTTCTTCCTGTAGTTCTCCATCAATGGAGGCATGAGCATCCAACTCCTATATCCCTAAAGAGCAGTAAGATTAGGAATATATTATCAACTTCTTCTTATCAAGACCAGGCATATGAAAAAATGAACTGTCAAAATCTCAAAATCACTCTCTTTGTGAAGAATGAAGCAAAAAAATCCCCAATCAATCAGTCAAAACAAACCCAGTCCTCCATCATCTTAGAACCATGTATTAGCAACTCTTGTTTTTCCATTAGTGTGACAGGCAGAGATTTTAACTTGTCCTATTTGCATTTTCCATGCATTTAGATAAGATTTTTTCTGTTATTATTCTATGTGAAAATTCCTACAGACCTGAAAATTGAACATAGATGAGGAAGACATGAGAGTTCTCCTAACCCTTCTTCTTAAGCTGTAACAAATCCTTGTAAATGGGGGCTGTTGCCAAGGAAGCTGAACACAGAGAACAGTTAAACCTCCCTAGGGTTCACACAGTGAGGGCTTTCACAGTGGAGAATGGCTCCAGGCACCTTAGGCAAGTCCAAAAATGTGCTAAAATGCAGATTAATGGGGGAAATGGGAAAAGTAGGATCAATACTTAGGCTCATTGTATAGAGGAGTGATCAAATTCTGGGCATGGAAACCATTCAGGTGACCCCAGACTTCTGTCCACCCAGACATCAGCCCAGACTCCTCTGGTTTGCTGGCAATGCTCATTTGATCCAGAGAAGACATCAAAACAAATTAATCAACAAGCTGAGCTTGGAGAAACTGTGACATCAACCAATAGAGGCAAAAAAGCAGCAGTTTGAGCAAAAGACTGTGTATCACTGGAAATGACTATAGAATTCTAAAGAATAAAATTAAATGGAAAAAAAAAAAGCCAGTCCATATTTTGTCCCCTCTCTCCATCCTTATGTGGAAGATAAAATGTGATGACAGTCACTGCAGTGAGATATTTAACACTATGGACACAAGTGAAGATAAAAGGGCCTAAAATAACCTCCCAGTTAAAGCACAGCTGCTGCTATTGTGCATTTTCCTCCCTGGCCAGCAGAGATTTGATAGCAGGTTCTGTGCACAGGCAGTAAAAGCAAGCTGAATAAATAGTAAGATAAAAAATTTACAGTGCACTCCCCATAAATACTAACTTCCAAAACAGTTAAGAAAAAAAAGTGTTATCAATTTCATGCTATTCAAAGAGGTTTTTTTCAAACTAATTTACTTTTTTTTTTTCTTCTACAGGTAACAACCTTTAATCACAGCATCACACACCACAGCTAAGTTTATTTAATTCCCCTGTGCACGTCCACAAGACAACCTTCTTCCAGCAGCCTGCAGGTCAGAGCAATGTCTCACCTCACACCTTCACCTCCCAGCTCATCCTTCTGCTGGTGACTGATGGGTGTTTGACTTGCACTGGGTTACCAGCAGCAAGGAGCTCACAGTCATCTCCTGACACTATGGATGTGTCCATGGCAGCACACCTGTGAAGAGAAACAGTGACAGTAACTCACTTGTCACCAGCACTTGGACAGACAGAAAAACCAGTCGTGGATGTACATTAAACTACAGCTTTAGTTAGACATAAGTGTTCCCAAAGTGGCCACTTGCAGCAAGAACATCAGAGAGCTACTTTTGATGGACGACAAATATTAGAAGCAGAAATGACTGTCTAGCAGCAAAAACATCTAATAGCAGCATTTTGAAAGGAAAATAGGAAGCATTTATTTCGTGGATGCTGATGGTCTGTGTGTATTACTCCCTCTAGTGTAAACAATACAAAATCACCATCAACAAACACTCAAATCAGTGTGAGAACAAAACTGGGGGGTGGTTTTTACTTTTCAAGTCCTCTATCCATGTTTTTTTCCTTTAATATTTTTCAGATTTTAATAGAAGACAAATTGTGACTCAGTTTCAGCTTCATTTGGTACCAATGGAGCACTAAATATGCAAATCTCTACCTTGTATTTACTGCTGTAACACTAAGAAATCAGTAAGAAACAGTGTGGTGCTTTGTTTTTTTTTTTCCCTCCACTACAACAGTAATTTCTACACGGTGACTATGTTAATAAATCATATTAATGAATCCTAGAGCTTTGTCTGAATGCAGTAAAGCACATTCACTTACACAAGTACTCAGCTGACTGCTGTACCCAGCTAGGCCTTATTTTCATAGGCCTCAATTTTTTCCCTATTTTACAATTAAAGCAGTTTTGGAGCTTGGACTTCCTTTCTTAGTTATCAAACCTTTAAAAACAAAACAAAATGCACAAATCACACTGAAGACTGAGAAGTTTGAGGAATTATTTTAGGATTTAACTCAATCTGAAAAGCCTCTGGATGATCCTCTCCTTCGGCCTGAGAAACTACAAGCGCTGAAACCTCCCCTCAGATAGTACTGGAGGGATTCCATCACCTAGGCAGAAAACAATATAGCCTTTCATGCCAGTTCCATCAAGAGAATATGCTGTGGGGTTCATTAGGATGATTAACAGGCTCTATTTAATCAGGAAAATGATCCAGTTTGGAATTCTCTGGGCCACAGACACCTGCAAGATGAAGGCAGCGAGCTCAGCTTCTCCAACAACTGGTGGAGGCCTCCGAAGATAAAAGCCAGAGAATGAAACTTCAAAGTCCGAGCAAAATTCAAAATAAAGCTTTCCTGAAGATGCCACTGAACAATTTGTTACAGAAGAATGGAATTAATGCTGGGTTTGTTCTCAAAAGAGAGCTTGTTTTCCCCTCTCCTGGGCTGCTACCCTCAAAAGCAGCTGCAAAACTGGGAAGCCAATTTGTTAGGCATATATTTTTTAACTGTGACTTCATACTTCACAGAGGTGAAGATTTCTCATCACACCAGTACTAAACTATCATCTTCCAATTCCTATTTTAACCACAATTTCAACTTTCCAAGGTCTGAGAGATCAAAAGCAAAAAAAAACCAACCAAACCAACATTTTCTCTGCTTGCCAGAATGAGGCCGTGAAGAATTGTCCAGTTCCACACATCCCAAATTAAGAGTATACTGGGTGGAACAAAGCTGAAATCAAATCTGATGCAGGCTATTTTTTCTTTACTGTTAAGACTCAAAACGATTTGCTTGGTCATTTATGGAATTTATATCCAACTTCTCTATTTATTAGACACAAGCAACCAGCCTCAGCCAGTGCACCTACAGCTAGGACACCTAGCAAAGCACCTCAAAACAATCAATTTCTTCAACTAATGCCTCTGTAACAGCTCATGGAATAAGAAAAAGGGCACTAAAGCAAAACCTCAGGGGCTAAATTCAGGACAAAATTAACAGTTGAGAAAGAAATTTTATTTCAAGCTTCTAAGGGGGTATTACAAACAATAGAGAATAAAAACATTAAAAACTATTTAAAAAGTAATTGTCCCTTTAAAATAAAGATTCAAGCAGGTTTAACAATGAAGTATGCTATTCAATGAAGGTTTAAAAAAAGATTTAAAAAGTCTTGGTTTTGCTGTATTTGCTAATCCTTTATAAAAAAAGCTGGGCATAAATACTTCGTGCATTCATATGCATTATTTGGTGTTTCATATTATATAACTTGGTACAGTATTTAAGATACCACTGCAAAAGAGTTCAAACACAGTGCATTTATAAATAATGGAGTCATTATAAATCACATTGCAAACATACCTTGCCATTTTCATTGTTACAAATTCAGTATCTCAGTGAAGGTAGGAATAAAGTAGCTACAACAATCAATATCTTGACTTTATTTTTTTTCTTTTTAATATAAAAATGCAGTTCTGGAAACCCACCCTCCTTCTTCCCCCTGCCCAAACATAATGCTTTACTTCTTAAAAATAAAAATAAAGTACTAATTCTATATACATCACATGTACCATACAAAAATGTATCCAAAGTTTCTATTGCTACCAAAGTGTTCTAAATTAAAAGTTACATAAATCCCCTCCATTGGAAACAAAAGATTACAAGTTACAAAAAAATCAAATTACACACAAACCATCGAGTTATTTTATACAATTTCCAATACACTTTTCTCCCAAAGCAAGTTGTCTTCTCATGTGCCTGTATAAAAATGCATATCAATATATTTGTCAATTTTATTCTTTTTTTTTCATTATAAAGCAAATTAATACAATTTCTACAATAAATAAAGCACAGGGAGGCACACATATCAACAAAATTAAATCAATGGGAGATATATGGGATATGGTTTTGAAAGAAATAATGTGCTTGCAGGCTTTAAGCCAGGTTTGTTTAAAACAAAAAAAAAAAATCAATTTATTTTGGGCAACAATGGAGTGTTTTTGGTGATTTGCAAGTGATGTACATAGCATAATTTTTTTTTTTCTTGGTTTCTTTCTCACAAAGTACCCTCCAAAATAATGTAACTTCCTTTCTTAAAATACATATTTGTAATTGTAAATTTACATCAATCTTAAATACGTGGTACTTTGTGCAAAGAGCAATGATTTACACAAACATTCAGAAGTCTTTTTTTTTTTTTTTTCAGAAGCTACAGACCAAGGAAGAAATGATACAAGCAGCACCATATTGTATATGATTTAGGCAAACATGTATTTGATGCCATTTTGATATTAGGCTGTAAGATCCACTAAACACCTTAAGCTGGAAGATGGTGCTTAGGTAATTTAACCTCAGAAAGAAAGAAAAAAAAGAAAGAAAAAACAGAAGTAAAAACCATGGAAACAAAAAACAACTCCCTCCCCAGCGAAATTATAAAAGGAATTAAAGAGCTACTTCTAAAATCAGAATAAGTTAAGTGTTGAATATACATTTATGTACAATTATGAACACTATGAACAAGACATTTTACCAGGTTTAGTGGAAAACCCTCCAAACTACAACACGATAAAACCAAGAACCAAGATGGCAACGGTGATTTAGAAGAATTGCTCGACTAGTTCAAGTTTGCAAAACTCAGCCACTGAATGGACAATTAAGGGGTTGTATCTTTTATTACATTCTTTCAGACAAGAGAGGTTCATGAGTCAGGAGTTCAAGTCTGTGTGGGGTTTCTTTTTCATGCCTTGGTCCAGCCTGTGTCAGTCAATATCACTGAAGTCACTGACTGGCTCTCCATGGACTCGACTCAGGTGGTTCATGGCTCGATCAAAAGCAATTCTCACTGCTTTCCGGATGCTGGAGTTCCGACCTTCCATCATTTTTAACTTGTCTATGGTCTCATCTATCCCAAGGGGAACCATCTTGGATTTGGGAAGCCATTGCCTGCAAGGAATGGTGAAATCGGGATGTTTATTTCACAGCAAAATCAAGAAGTTGGTTCACTCACAGCTGCTCTACTCTCTACAAAGGGTTGGTGTTACCATCTGAGCTGAGCTGATAAAAAGCAGCACTTAAATATCTTAGGAACATGACACATCAAGAAAACCTCTTCCATAAACCAGAGAATACATCCCAATTCAACAATACTTATTTAATGATTGATATTAAGTATAGACTGAAAAATATTAGCATGAAATACTGATGGGAGTTCAGCTGAAGAATAGCCAGCAGCAAGGAGCAGTGAAAGTGGCTCAAGATTCTTCTCTTCATTCTTTCACTTCCAATATTACAAGGAATTTGCAGATGATTGATTTTTTGCTTTTCCATTTGAGACGTTTCCATTTGGTCTTTATGAGGAAAGCTGAAGTGTCAAGGAAATTCTATTTTACCCTGCAGGATGAAATCCCACTCAGTATTCAGAGGAATGTTCCATTTTAAGCTCCATGAATATCATTAATTTCTGGGCAGAGAGGAGTGATAAAGATGCTCTGCACCTCATGCCTCTAGTTCAAGGAAAAACATTCTAAATATTTAATTAAAAAAATATACAATAATTTTATTTCATTTCCATGAATATTTTCCTCTTTTCTTGAGCTACAGGTATTAAGGAAAACAAAAATTAGGTTAAATAAGGAACACCTATTGAAGTCTGTAATGCCAATTCTGCAAATAGCAGAAGCCAAGCTCGTTTGGAAGCTTCAGTTTGGGAATCTATCAGTGTCCAAGTCAACTGCAAATCAGACAGTAAATTCTGATATCACTTATCACAGCCAGGGGTTTAGGAGTGAGAGAGACAACAGTGAGATAAGTTCCAAAGTGGCCACAATATCAGGATAAAATAATAATTACAAAAAAAAAGCTGGGGGCAGGGTGGGGAGGTGGAGTAAAGGGGAGGAAAGGGGCTGTCAAAATATTTTTCCTTTGCTGTCCATCTGTGCAGAGTATCTGCTGAGAGACAGCTCTGCATAGCAGCTGCAAGACTCAGGAGGCAACAAACCACAAAGGTTTAAGCTGCAGATTTCACAAGTTCAAGAAGCAATCACAGCAGTTATGAAAGAATTGGCTAGGGAGAGAAGTTCTGATACCACAAAGAGAAACATGAAACTGAATGTGTTTAAATTTGGATGTTCTATGTGAAAAAAAAAGGAAGAAGAATGCAGGATCTCATGGAATCCTGCAAAGAAGCTCATGAAGTACTAATTAATTAACAAAATAACTGAAGGGCAGAGAGCTCAAGCCACAGAATCATGATTATGCCAAAGGAACTGCTCTGTGGAGACAGAAAAGCAAACATCAGTTCTAAATTTCAGACAAGAAGTTAATTGAGGTGGTAGTGGACTGTGACAGTCAGGAAAATCATACCTAAAAGTGTAAGCAAATTCCAGAGTAAAAATGAGATATTAAAAGATTTTAAGCTAGCTTGACCTGTGCAGAAACCTGAGAGGAGAGGGATTAAGAACAACACAGGAATGTTTAATTTCATGAAAGGAAGAAAAAGAGGGATGAAAAACTTCTGTATCTGGAAAAAGAAAAGCAAAACTAAACAGCCAAGAAGTAAAACCAAAACAACAAAAAGACACCAATACTTATTTTCTTCCAAGCTGACTATAAAAAGCTGTCTTCAGTGATGGTATAATTTGGTCCAAGAATAGACTCAAATATGAAATATTAACATTACAACTGCTACTTCCATAGGAAGGATACTCATGGAAATACAGTATTTCCATTTTCTTTGAGATTAAAGGTTACAGGCTTTTAAAATTCTCAGTTTTCTATCAAACAATACATGTGAATAACATACCAACTTCTTTTATTGTCAAAAAACAATACTAAGAATAGTTTCTCATCTGATTTGGTCTGCATTTGCTCTCCAATTTTGAGTACATCCAGAGGTGGCACTGGTATAGTAACACCATTGTGATGGCCAGCAACACGAGGCATCTTGGGGTCAATGATCTAGAAAAAAAAGAAAGGACAGTTTCTAATTCATAAAATTACATTTATTTTAAGGAGAAATTACAAATAATGGGAAAAGAATCATAAACAGACACTGCTTATCAATTGACTTTGTGTTACACAGCAATATCCAGACATAAGCTGAACAGGCTTAAAAAAAAACCCCCAAAACCAATATTTTTAGAGTTGTATCAGTATTTCTAGAACCTGTATCAGTTCTTCTTGAAGTCCTATCTGAATTCCACTTGGCACAACTCTTCAGACTGGGTTTCAGAATGGAAAAGCTGAACCAGGATTTCTAAAAGCTGTACCAGGCTTCAGTGCTCTCTACAGACTCCTGATGTTTTTCCAACCCTGTGGGGAGTTTGGGAGAAATCTGGAGAACTTTCTTCACTTGATGGAGCTTTAATTCCTCAATCAACTCATCACAGAGTCAATTTATTTCAATTCTACCAAGTTTTTTTTTGTTGTTTCTTTATATAAATACTCTGATTCTGCAGTTCATGACTCATTTTGCAGGAAAAAATACCATTTCAGCCAGTGTGGTGATGAGAAGCTGTGTACTTACCAGAGCTGGGTAAGAGGGATACCCACTGCATTTGGCCCATACTACTTTGAGAGGCTCAAGAACAGATGTTGCAGCATCAGTTGAAATCCACATACTGCTATGCCCAACTTCTAAGAAGAAATAATGAAACAGAACATTAAAATGTTAGGGAATGAAATCTCAGACACATCTTCTGCAGTTCTGTTTCCTCATCTGCACTGCATGTGGTACCAAATGGAGTTCAGAGGTTACAGTTGCCCCTTTTTTTAGCAATATGTGATGAAAGTAGCTCTCTACTTGCCAAAATACAATTTATTCCTCAATTCTTCACAATCTGCTGCTAGTTCAAGTGGGCAAAGCTTACAATGAAATGTGGCATGCAGATAAACATTCTGGATCAACAACACAAAGAAGGACTGGGAAAAAACATGGTTTCAGACTTTTTTAAGAGTATAAATAGGAAGAAAAACATGTTTAAGGTGATCACACAGAACAAAAATAGATCAGTTCTCCACAACATATACCAGGTTCAATTTTCCTTAAATTATAATGTATTTTTCATCTATAATGGTAGAAAGAGAAGTCTAATGTTAAGAGATTCACAACTATATAACATCAGTTATCAAGATGTAACAGGTATAACTTGCCACCACAGCATAATGAAGATGTTAGATGCTTTAGAAGCTAAAAGTTGTTTTGTTTTCTATTACAGGTGTGGGTATCACAGGAGAAAGAGAAAAAAAAAAGCAATTTTTCCAGTGTCTTTGAGACAGCAAGACATGAAAAGAGTACAATTCCTCTTCAGGGCAGCTAACAGAAACAGGCAACAGTATTCTTAGCTGCAGGGTTCATTTGGAACAGTGGGATTTTCATGCTGAGTAGAAGGTGCTACACAATCTGACAGAGTTCATGCAGGCAGCTTCCATCAGACACCTCCCAAGTGCAGAGCCAGCAGAGAAGAGCCTCAGAATTAATTCCAGTTGGTCAGAGGGGGTTACTACACTAGCACTTGAGTTACTAGATTTCAACCCCCCCCTTTTGTTGCCTCAAGCAAGGAGAGACAAGGAATTTCAGTTAGCTGTCAGGACAATGTTTTTCAACAGATTTTAAACAGCAGCACTTCCACTAGATGAAACCCAACAGCAGCAAAACAACCACAAAGCTTGGTGTCACAAAAACCTGCACACTTGGCTCAGGATAACAGAAGTGTGTGTGTCTGAAGCATAGATGCTGTCAGAGCTGAGATCTACTGCCTGGAATGAACAACCATTTAGGTTTCTTTTTTTTTTTTTTTTTGTTTCCAAGCCATATTTTTCCTGAAATATGACTGTGCCTCACCCATCAACATGTTGATGAAGAACAGTGTGTGAGGAGCAAACCCTAAACCAAAAAGCCCAATGAAGAGAATTATTGACAGGATCACCAACAGGACCTGGGGCCAAGCTTTGCTTCTATTAATAGTTTGCTCACTTTAAATTAAAAAAATTTAACCCATAACAAAAAGAAGCCCAACATAAAAATAGGACAAAATCAGATTTTTTGATTCTGATCAAAGATTGTCTCTTCCAGAAGTCAAAAGCAGAAACCACTACAGTTTTATAGTATTATTATAGAATATTATTAAGAAAACAATTATTTGTAGTTACCAGCTGCAATTCTTGCTGCTTTGGCATAGTTTCCATTTTCAATGCATGATATCAACTCACTTCTGTCTTCCAGGGTGTGCCTTCTTATCAGTGCAGGTTTACCTTTACCACACTTGGGCAGGCTGAAACTAGGAAATTATTAGGATTAAAACTAAGGATAATTAACATTGTTCACTATAAATTAAAGGCTTTGAAGAAGAACTGAAAATTCGTTGGTACAAAGTAAAATCTGAGCAGCAAGCTCTAATAAATTTCATAGAACAAAGACAAACAACAATCTAAAAGCCCCCAAATTTTCTATTTTCATGCACAGAACTGCCTGTTTATCAGCAAAAGACAAACTGCTGTACAGGTTATACATGTAACAAAGGAAAGAAGCTGCTTTTTGTCTCCAGGGTTACACTGGGCAAATGAAAGCACATTCTTTCTGCTCCAACAGTTCCACTATATAGGAAATGAAATTGTTTTCTCTTTCCTTTTTCCCTACAAATTCAGGTCTTTCAGTTGTGGAATATCTAAACAGAAAATAAATTTGTTTTCTGTACACTTGTGTTTTCTTGAAGAGATCTCAGCATCCAAACAGCAATTATTCTAGATCAGCTCCTCAATCAATCACATTTACAAGAGGCAACATTAAATTCTCTTTAACCCTGCCTTTAACCAGTTTAATCCCCATCTCAGACACATGAATAAAGATGCCTTTTCTTCTTGAGCAGATGTACCCAGGCCTGGAGACCTTCCACCCACAGATCAGGGTGCTTTTGGGGATGGAGAAATATTTCTCAGTGGTGACAGAGGTGGCCATTGTGACAGTGCTGTCTTCAACAAGGGGCTTCCAGAAGAGAAGGTCAGTAGCTGGTGCTGCATCACAACAGTCAAGTAGCCAGCAGTGCCCATCACAGACTGACCATCTACAGCTCCCCACCTACTGAACTTCCCTTCCCTGTGCACAAGACACTGCTTTGGAAATGGCTTTTCCTCCCCTCACCAAAATAAATATATTTTTA